>PVKP010006883.1:31041-80377 GCA_004027715.1 Plecturocebus donacophilus | reverse complement strand
CTAATTTTTGTATTTTTAGTAGAGACAGGTTTTCACCATATTGGCCAGGCTGGTCTCAAACTCCTGACCTTGTGATCCGCCCACCTCGGCCTCCCAAAGTGCTGGGATTACAGGCATAAGCCACCGTGCCTGGCCAACAATTTTTGTTTTTTCTGTGAACAATCAGTTGAGATAAGCTGCTATATGTTTGCATTTTGGAGAGAGGTGGATTTAAAGGCGGGAAACAAGCCTGGAGGAGGCCGGGAGCCAGAGAGGAGGAGGTTGTGGCAGCCAATTGCCAGTTTAAAACCTGTCAGTATATCTCTATAAGTATCAGATAAAGGGGATTCTTCTTTTTTTTGTTTAAAGACGGGGTTTCACCATATTGGTCAGGCTGGTCTCGAACTCCTGACCTCAGGTGATCCACCCACCTCAGCCTCCCAAAGTGCTGGGATTACAGGCATGAGCCACCGCGCCTGGCAGATAAAGGGGATTCTAATAGTACTTACCTCATAGGATTCTTGTAACAGTTAATACAGATTGAGAACTTAAAACACACCGGTGAACATAGTCATTGCCATGTGTGTGTTTGCTATTATGATTGTATAAATCATAGCTTTCTTTTTTCATTTTTCATTTTTAATATGACTCTCAAAGCCTGCTATCATCTGTCTTCTGCCCACATCCCAGACTCACCTGTCATTCCTCTCACTTGCACTAAACCCTTAGTTTACTGAACACACGGTCTCCTCTCACCTCCAGGCTTGAAAACAGCCACCTTCCCCCTGTTTTCTGTTTAACCTTCCTCCTTCATGTCTCAGCTAAGATGTCACTCCTCTAGGAAGCTTTCCTTAACTCCCCAAGCCGGGGGTGGGTGAGGAGCCCCTCCTGTGTATCACACCGCATAGATCTTTCTGGTATGTGCCTGTAAAGCTCTGTGTTGGGGCTGCTGGACAACAGGCCCCTGACCTTGGGGAGCGCTGTCTTGTCAGCACAGTGTCTGCAAGTAGAAGGGCTGTCTACACATTCTGTTTAGATGGACGAGTGAATGAGTGAAATTTGGAGAGATCTGGATGAGAGATAGAGACTAGGGAGCCATCTCCATCTGGATAGTAAATCAGGGGAGAGATGAGATCAAGGAGGCTTCATACATGACCTCTCATCTTTTTCCTCCTCTTTTGAGGAGTTTTTTTTAAAAATTATTATTTAGATAGAGTCTCACTCTGTTGCCAGGCTGGAGTGCAATGGTGGGATCTCAGCTCACCGCAACCTCTGCCTCCCAGGTTCAAGCAATTCTCCTGCCTCAGCCTCCGGAGTAGCTGGGATTACAGATGCCTGCCACCACCCTGGCTAATTTTTGTAATTTTGGTAGAGACAGGGTTTCACTATGTTGGCCAGTCTGGTCTAGAACTCCTGACCTCAAGTGATCTGCCTCCTCCGCCTCGAGCCACCGCGCCCGACCGAGGGGATTATTTTACAGGCCTTCACAGTGAGCAGCAGAGGTACAGCTGAGTGGGTCCCATTTGGCATCACCTGGAGATAACCATTTACAGACATTTTATCATGAAGATCTTTACACCCCCTATCTTAAGATGACAGGTTTCCATGTAACCTTTTTCAAAGCCCACAGCTGACACCTTGAATGCATTTTAGGGCTTCATCCCTTACTTTGAAGTTTCAGCCTGCAGCTCTACTTCTCACTGTCTGTGCAGATGTCAGAAGGGAGGCCATCACCAAAGGCTAGGGCCGCTCGCAGGGCTGGCACGAGGGGAGCCACCCCTTTCACTTGTTGACACTTACATTTTCTGGACACTGCCGTCCAGCTGATTCTCTTTATCTGAGGGTTCTGCATCCAAGAGTTTAACCAATCCTGGAACAAAAGTATTAAGAAAATTAAAAATACCAGTAAAACAATAAAAATTATACAAATTTAAAAACAAATTTTAAAAGTATCGTGTAACTACTTATGTAGCATTTACATTTCATGAGGTATTATAAGTAATCTGGAGAAGATTTAAAGTATATAAGAGACTATGGGTGGGTTATATGTAAATACTATATCACTTTTAAAAATTATTATTTTTTGGGCACCGTGTCCGCTCAGGAAGAGCCAGGCTCTGGCGACCCTTAAAAAAAATTATTATTTTTTATTCTTTTTCGAGACAAAGTCTCTCTCTGTTGCCTGGGCTGGAGTGTAGTGGTGTGATTCTAACTCACTGCAGCCTTGACCTCCTGGACTCAACTATACTGTCACCTCAGCTGCCCTAGTAGCTGGGACTACAGGCATACACCACCATGCCTGGCTAATTTTTTTTTTTTGCTTTTTAGTAGAGCCAAGGTCTCACTATGTTGCCCAAGCTGGTCTCAAAGTCCTGGGCTCAAGTAACACTCCCGCCTCAGCCTCCCAAAGTGCTGGGATTACAGGTGTGAGCCACCACCGGGCCTGTTCCTAACACCATTTGAGCATCTGTGGATGTTGCTATCTGCAGGGGTCCTGGAACCAATTGCCACAGATATGGAGGGATGAATACATTCTCCATGGTTCCAAGTATACCATCCTCTTCTACTCTGCTACTTTGGTGATAGATTCTTTCTGATCTCTTTCTTTTTTCTTTTCTTTTCTTCTTTTTTTTTGTTGAGATGGAGTCTCACTCTGTAGCCCAGGCTGGAGTGCAGTGGCGGGCTGCAACCTCCACCTCCCGGGTTCAAGCAATTCTCCTGCCTTAGCCTCCTGAGTAGCTGGAAGTACAGGCACATGCCACCACATCTGGCTAATTTTTAAAAAATTGTTAGTAGAGATGGGGTTTCACTATGTTTGCCAGGCTGGTCTCAAACTCCTGACCTCAGGCAATCCGCCCACCTTGGTCTCCGAAAGTGCTGGGATTACAGGCGTGAGCTACCATGCCCACTTTCACTCAGAGACCTTCTGAGGCCTCAGAGCCTACAGAGTGAAGTCCAAGTCTCTGACCTTGGCATTCAATGCCTTTACAATGTGCCCCAACCTGTTTTTCCACTCTCTTCTCTCACCAGCCCATGCCCCAAAAGCACTCCATGTATATCTGCCTCTGAATTGCGTTTGGATTAGTTATTTAATATCTCTACACTTTGTTTTCATAGAGGGTCTCCACTCTGCTGTCCAAGCTGGAGTGCATTGTGCAGTCTCGGCTCACTACAGCCTCTGCCTCCCGGGTTTAGGCAATTTTCTAGTCTCAGCCTCCCACGTAGCTGGGATTACAGGCATGCACCACCACATCCGGCTAACTTTTTATTTTTAGTAGAGACAGGGTTTCACCAAGTTGGCCAGGCTGGTCTCAAACTGCTTATCTCAAGTGATCCACCCACCTCAGCCTCCAAAGTGCTGGGATTACAGCTGTGAGCCACCATGCCCAGCCCTCTCTAAACTTTCTCATTTTATTTTATTTTATTTTTTTGCTTCCCTCCACACTGGACCAACTTTCTTTTTTCTTTTCTTTCATTATCTTTTCCCTCCCTCCCTCCCTCCCTCTCTCTCTCTCTCTTTCTCTCTTTCTCTCTCTCTTTCTTTCTTGAGATGCTGTTTCAGTCTTGCCACCCAAGCTGGAGTGCAATGGCATGATCTCGGCTCACTGCAATCCCTGCCTTCCAGGTTCAAGTGATTCTTCTGCCTCAGCTTCCCAAGTAGCTGGGATTACGCAGCTAATTTTCGTATTTTTAGTAGAGACTAAGTTTCACCATGTTGGTCAGGCTGGTCTCAAACTCCTCACCTCAGCTGATCCACCTGCCTTGGCCTCCCAAAGTGTTGGGATTACAGGCGTGAGCCACCAAGTCCAGCCCCTCTCTATGCATTCAAGTGATAAACTCCACCGTGTCAGGTTCAGTCCTTATTTTTACTTTTTATTTTTGAGACAGTCATGTTCTGTCACCCAGGCTGGAGTACACTGGTACAATCTCACCTCACTGCAACCTCTGCCTCCTGTGCTTCCGTGATCTTCCCGCCTCAGCCTCCCCAGTAGCTAGGACTACAGGTGTACACCACCACATGTGGCCAACTTTTTGTATTTTTAGTAGAAACATTGTTTTGCCATGTTGTCCAGGCTGGTCTCAAACTCCAGAGATCAAGTGATCCACCCTCCTCAGCCTCCCAAAGTGCTGGGATTACAGGCGTGAGCCACCAAACCTGTCCTGGAGCAGTGTTTTGAATTGTGCAGATGTGATGAGGGAAGGATAAGTTAAAATTATCTTGATGTTTAATTTAATTAACATGACTTTCTTCTAGCGTTAGCTCCATCTTGAGACAATAGGGAATAGAAGATAATTTCTTGCCTCTTATGTAATAAGGTCATTATTTGAAATATAAAAGAGAAGCTGAATATCAAAAGAACTTCTGTTAAGTATTTCATTCTTTGGGGTTTTGCTTGCTTATAAAACAAGATGTACTAGGTTTCTTTTCTTTTTTTTTTAGTAGAGACCAGGTTTCGAAGTATTGGACAGGCTGTCTGGAACTCCTGACCTTAGGTGATCTGCCCACCTCAGCCTCCCAAAGCGCTGGGATTACAGGCGTGAGCCACCACGCCCGGCCCTAGGTTTCTTAAAATGGATCTTCATCAAGTTCAAGCACATTGTGAAAAGTGTGGATTTCTGAGGCCCATGTCATATTTTCTGAATCTGAATTTCTGGATCTGCATTTTTAGCATTATTATCTGGAAATTCTTTATTACTTCTACTAATTTAGTGATAGACCCTTTCTATTCCCTATTGTTTATGGGCTTATTGGCTTCTTATTCCTTCATCATTTTGGAGATTTTTGTCCTATAATTTCTTTTCTTTTCTTTTGTTTTTTTTTTTTAGGTGGAGTCTCCAGACTCTGTCACACAGGCTGGAGTGCTGTGGTGGGATCTCAGCTCACTGCAACTTCAACCTCCTGGGTTCAAGTGATTCTCCTGCCTCAGCCTCCTGAGTAGCTGGGATTACAGGTATGAGCCACCACACCCAGCAATTTCTTTTATTTATTTAATATTTTTAGAGAGGGGGTCTCATTATATGCCACCATGCCTGGCTAGTTTTTTTGTATTTTTAGTAAAGACCAGCTTTTACCATTCTGGCCAGATTGGTCTCAAACTCCTGGCCTTGTGATCTGCCCACCTCAGCCTCCCAAAGTGCTGGGATTACAGGCATGAGCCACTGTATCCAGCAATTTCTTTTGTTTATTTATTACTTTTGGAGACGGGGTCTCATGTTGCCGAGGCTGGAGCACACTCCAGGTATTGACAGGGACGATCCCAGTACTGATCAGCAAGGGAGTTTTAACTGCACCGTTTCTAACCTGGGCTGGTTCACTCCTCCGTAGGCAACTTGGTGGTCCCCTGCTTCTGGGAGGTCACCATACTGAGGCTGAACTTAGTGTGGACACTCAATTGCATAGTGCACCACAGCCCAGAATTCCTGGTCACAAGTAATCCTTCAGCCTCCTGAGTACTGAGTAGCTGGGACCACAGGCACACGCCACTGTGCTCTCATGCACCGTCATTTCAACTATCACTTATAGGCTGTAATTCCCACTACTCTACTGAACTTTTTCGTTTTCAGCTCCACACCTCTGAACTTCTCAAATATTTCCAGTGGTCATCATTGGGTCTTCTGCATGGTCAAAACGATTGTAGGTGATTCTTCTGTGTTTTAAAGTTGAAAAGCAGGCTAATCTATACCTCCTTTTTGGCCTCACTTCTCCCCTTCGTTCTGGTCAAACCCTGACTGATTCAAAAGGAAAACTGAGCAAGTAATAAAAAAAGGACATGTATATCTCTATCTATCACCAATTTTGTGGCAGGTGCTACTTCAATGGCTGCAAGTCAATGACCATGAGGCTCCCTTGTTAAAAATATGAAACACAACCAGCTTTGGTGGCTCACACTTGTGATCCCAGCACGTTAGGAAGACAAGGTGGGAAGACTGCTTGAGGATAGGAGTTTAAGACCAGCCTGGGCAATATACTAAGGCCCCATCTCTACAAAAAAAAAAAAAAGAAAAAAAAATTGGCCATGCGAGGTGGCTCATGCCTGTAATCTTAGCACTTTGGGAGGCGGAGGCAGATGGATCGCTTGAGCTCAGGAGTTCAAGGCCAGCCTGGGCAACATGGCGAAACCCTGTCTCTACTAAAAATACAAAAATTAGCAAGTGTGGTGGCACATGCCTGTGGTCCCAACTACTCGGGGGACTGAGGTGGAAGAAACGCTTGAGCCTGAGAGGCAGAGGTCCAGTGAGATGAGAGCACGCCACTGCACTCCAGCCTGGGTGACAGAGTGAGTTCCCATCTCTTTATTTATTTATTCTTTTTTTTTTTGGTACGATGACTCGGATGACACCATCTCAAAAAAAAAAAAAAATTAGCCAGGTGTGGTGGTGTGCAGCTGTAGTCTCAGCTACTTGGGAGGCTGAAGTGCGAGGATCTCTTGAGCTCTCCCCTCACTTGAGCCAAAGGTGCTGGGATTATAGATGTGAGTCACTGCTCCTGGCCACAAGTGCCTTTTGAAGAGCATATCTTCAATGTATATTATTCAAGGAATTTTAATAATTTAATTCCCTCTAAAGGCTAATGCTAATAATATTCCCATTTTACAGATGAGAAAAAAGGCTCAGAGAGGTTAAGTCATTTCCACAAGGTAACTCAGCAAGTAAGTAGCAGAGTGAGCATTCAAACCTGCCAGCACGAAAACACACATTTCACTATATTTTATTGACTGTTATGACAAAAGAGGAAGAAAACATGTTGTCTGCTCTTCTTGAGATTTCAGTCTCTTTAGTGAGAAGAGGCACAACTATAAAGATAGAAATTATGCTATCACCTAAGGGAAGTTTAAGTCCATCGCACATTGCTAAAAGAACAAAGGAGAGGTTAGAATATATGTCCTGCTGAAGGAAGACTCCTCTGGAATGCTTCCTGGGGGAGGGCATTCAAAGCAGATAAATGCCAGCAGATATAGATGGTTGACACAGTAGTATGGGCGGAGTCAGGACGTGGAAAGGTTCAAGGGCTTGTACGGGAAATGCTATGTGGTCTACCTTGATTGGAGTGTGAAGATATTGTGGGCCTGGCACTGCGGCTCATGCCTGTAATCCCAGCACTTTGGGAGGGTGAGGCAGGCAGATCACCTGAGGTCAGGAGTTTAAGACCAGCCTGACCAACATGGAGAAGCCCCATCTCTACTAAAAACACAAAAAAATTAGCCAGGTGTAGTGGTGAATGCCTGTAATCCCAGCTACTCGGGAGGCTGAGGCAGGAGAATTGCTGAACCTGGGAGGCGGAGGTTGTGGTGAGCTGAGATCGTGCCATTGCACTCCAGCCTGGGCAACAAGAGCAAAACTCCATCTCAAAAATAAATAAATAGGCCGGGCATGGTGGCTCTCGCCTGTAATCCTAGCACTTTGAGAGGCTGAGGTGGGTGGATCACCTGAGGTCAGGAGTTCAAGACCAGCCTGGCCATCAGGGTGAAACCCCATCTTTACATTTAAAAAAAAAAGTATATATACACACACACACACACACACACATTGTGGATTAATGTAAGACAACCCTAGAACATAACAGGTTGTGTCCATAGCCCTTCTGAAAAAGACCTTGGATGTCAGGGGGTTACGCTGTTTATCAAGTGGCAAAAGAACTTCCACGAAGCCTTTAAGGCAAGGAGTGAAATGGTCTGAGCAGTGCGGTGAAAGTGACCCCATCTTACAAAGTGTCTAGTGGATTGAAGTGAAGCCAAATGACTGCTTAAGAAGCAACTGCCAGAAATAGGGCGGTGGCAGAGAGGAAGAAACAGAAAGCAGGGCTGAGAAATGTGTCAGAGGTGGAACCCACGGGACTCTAGTTGATGTGGGCTGGTAGCATGGAGGAGAAGAAGAATGTGATCACTACCATTCTCAGATTTGGAAAGAATTCAAAACAAAGGGATGTGTGTTTACCTTGGGCAGGAAGAACTGAGGACCTGGGGTTTCGGTGTGTGGAGTTCCAGGTGATCTGAGGAGATGATGAAAACTCAGAAGTTTTTGAGAGGAGACCCGAGGTCCTGGTGGTGGGCTCTGATTTCACAGCTCTCTGCCTGGGAGTGATGGTTGGAGGCTCTGGCTCCTGCGCAGATGTTCTGCGTGAGTGGCTTCCCATTAAAGGTTAACTGCATAAACACCACTGACTTTTTTTTTTTTTTTTTAAAAAGGATATCTGCAAACACTGGAAAAAGGAGTTTTGGACTCACCTCCAGTTAAATAAAGAACAAAGATTGCTAGCTGGTCAAACTAAAAAGTTACTTAAAAGATTACTAAAAAGTTACTTAAAAGTTAATAATGGAATCAATTTTGAAACACTGAGATTTTCCTATACATTGGAAGGATGGTAATTGAAGTTAATGGTAGTCATGCTAGATTTCCTCTCTGATGTTTATTTTTCTTCTGGTTATATTTCAGACAATTAATAGCGCCTAATGACTCAGGGTTTCAAGTAATTACCACCACCACTTATGATCTCTCTTACTGGAATGTTCCTTTCACGCAGAGGCTCTGAAACGGAAGGAAATTTATGATTATTCATGAAAGTCGTTCCAGAGGCTGTTAAAAAAAAATCAGACTTTAAAATAAATGTATTCTTCATTTTTATTTGTAGCTAGAAAAAAATGATAAAAATAATTAAGTACCATTTAAGTGCTCTTTAAGGAGTTCCAATAACTCCCTCTCACACAACTTTTCTTCCCTCCAATATCAGAATGTTAGAGAGAAATGAGATTAAAATAGAAGATAATTTAAAAAAATTTCCTTGAAACACTTGGCTCATATATAGGTCTTTTCCCCCAGGTGTGAAAGTATTTTAGTGAAAGTTTCATCACAACTTTGTAAATAATTAATCCTCTGTTTCTTCTAAAAGTCTGACAATGTAAGAGTAACAATAACAGGCCATAAAACACTCCCCCTAATTGAGCAAGTGCTCATTCTTCCCTAACAGGGTTCGGGTTGACTGGAATGTGCTGAAGTCACATTCCAACACCTTCCACTGGCCTGGGCAGCTACACAGGACTCCAAAGGGAACGAATGAGAACCTTTATCTCTATTTCAGCTCTTAGGAAGGAGGTCCAGGAACAAATGGACAAAGTAAACCATGGGGAGAGAGTGGGTCTATATGTGGAAGGATGAGGGAGGCATCGATGGAAAAATTCAAACGAGGGGGGAAGCCGACCCAGATACATTGGGGAGGATGATAGAAAAGCAGATCAGAGATCAAGCCAAAAGCCCCCAAGCTTCTTTTCTTTTCTTTGTTTCTTTTCATTTCTTTTCTTTTTTGAGACAGAGTCTCACTCTGCCACCCAGGCAGAGTGATGCAAACAGGGCTCACTGCAGTTTCGACTTCCTGAGCTCAGGAAGCTAGCCACCACACTTGGCTAATTTTTGTAGAAATAGAGTTTTGCCATGCTGCCCAGGCTGTTTTTGTTTGTTTGTTTGTTTTGTTTTTGAGATGGAGTCTTGCTCTGTCACCCAGGCTGGAATGCAGTGGCGTGATCTCAGCTCACTGCAACCTCCACCTCCCGGGTTCTAGCGATTCTTCTGCCTCAGTCTCCCGAGTAGCTGGGACTACAGGTGTGCGCCACCATGCCTGGCTAAGTTTTGTATTTTTAATAGAGACAGGGGTTCACCATATTGGCCAGGCTGGTCTTGAACTCCTGACCTTGTGATCTGCCTGCCTTGGCCTCCGAAAGCGCTAGTATTGCAGGTGTGAGCCACTACACCCAGCCCCAGGCTGGCTTTGAATGCCTAGGTTTAAGCTGGTCTCCCACCTCAGCCTCCCAAAGTGCTGGGATTACAGGCATGAGCCATTGCACCCAGCCTCCTTTTTTTTATTGACTTTAGTGAGTTACAGTAATATACTGTAACTTTCACCAGTTTTAAATACACAATTCAATAATTTACCCAGTGATACAACCATGACCATAATTCAGTTTTAAATTTTATTTTTAAATTTTTGGCTTAAACAACTGAAATGTATTTCCTCACATTCTGGAGGCCAGAAAGTCTGAGATCAAGGTGTCAGGAGGGTTGATTTCTTCTGAGGCCTCTCTCCTTGGCTTATAACTGGCTGTCTTCTTCCTGTGTCTTCACTGGTCCTCCCTCTGTGTCCATAATCCGCAGAACTTTGTCTTCACCCTAAGAAGATCTTTTTTTTTTTTTTTGAGACAGAGTCTTGCTCTGTTGCCAGGCTGGAGCTCTGTTGCCAGGCTGGAGCACAGTGGCGCAGTCTCGGCTCACTGCAACCTCCGCCTCCTGGGTTCAAGCGATTCTTCCACCTCAGCCTCCCAAGTAGCTGGGACTACAGGCGCGTGCCACCACGTCCAACTAATTTTTGTATTTTTTTAGTAGAGACAGGGTTTCACCATATTGGCCAGGATGGTCTCGATCTCTTGACCTCGTGATCCACCTGCCTCAGCCTCCCAAAGTGCTGGGATTACAGGCGTGAGCCTCTGCGCCCGGCAAGAAGATCTTCTTAGTAATTTGCAGTTAATCCTCGTTCCTACTTTAAACCCCAGGAGACCACTGACTTCCTTTCTGTCTCCATAATTTTGACTCCTCTGGGCATTTCATATAAATGAACTCACATTATTATGTGGTCTTTTGTGACTGGCTTCTTTCAATTAGCAATAGTTTTGAGATTAATTTGTATTGTTACAAGCATCACTATTTCATTCTTTTACTGTAAAATAGTATTTCGATGTGTGTATATACTTTTTTGTTTATTTCTTAAATTAAATTAAATTAATTGCAGTGACTTCATCTCAGCTCACTGCAACCTCCATCTCCCGGGTTCAAGCCATTCTCCTGCCTCAGTCTTCCAAGTAGCCGGAACTACAGGTGTGTGTCATCACGCCCGGCTGATTTTTGTATTTTTTAGAAGAAACGGGGTTTCACCATGTTGGAGAGGCTGGTCTTGAATTGCTGACCTCATGATCCTCCCGCCTTTGCCTCCTAAAGTGCTAGGATTGCAAGCGTGAGTCACCTCACCTGGCTATGCTTTTTGTTTATTTACCAGCTGATGGACAGTTGGATTGTTTCTACTTTTTCAGTTCTTATGAATAATGTCACTGTGAACATTTGTGTTCAAGTCTTTGTGTGATCGTATGTTTTCATTTTCTTTCATTAGATACTTAGGAATGGAATTGCTAGATAATACAGTAAACTTATGTTTAACATTTTAAGAAACTGCCATATTTTCCAAAGTGGCTGCATCATTTTATCTTACCACAAATAATATATGAAGGCCAAGAATGTATGCATCTTTCTCCATATTCTTGTCAATTTATGTTACTGCATGACTTTTAAATTATAGCCATTCTAGTGGGTGTGGATAGTATCTTACTTGGTTTTAATGTGAATTTCCCTAAAGATTAATAATGTTAAGCATCTTTTTAATGTGCTTATTAGCCATTTATGTAACCAGCAAAATGTTTATTCAATTCTTTTGCCTACTTCTTTTAGGCTAATCAAATGAATCAGTGGGAGTGGAGAAGGGTTTTGCCCATTTTTAATTGGATGTTATTGATCAGATATAGGATTTGATCAATACTTTTTTAAAGTACTAATCAACCTGATCATTTTCTTATTTAATTATGTTTTTCTCTGTCTTTCTCATTTGGACAAAAACTAAAGGAAAAATATTTTTAAAAATGTAACCTTGTCTGTGTTTATCGCTGCAATAGCCTCAATGCCAGGTACCTAGGAGATGCTCAATGTACATTTGATGAATGAATAAAGTGCTAGGGTAGTAAGTCAGTTGGTAGAACAAAATCACTCCTATAGGTGAGTGGGGAGTATGAAGCTGAGGTTTTAGAGCAGAAACCAATAGGTGAGGCTTAACTTGGGTTTTGAGTCTCTTTTCATGCCACTGGGATTCAGGACCTCTTGCTGACAAAGCGCTTTTTGGCTGCCCTAAGTATAACTTTTTATTTATTTATTTATTTGATTTTTTTCTTTTCTGTTTTTTTTTTTTGAGACAGAGTTTCTCCCTATTGCCCAGGCCGGAGGGCAGTGGCACAATCTTGCTTACTGCAACCTCTGCCTCCTGAGTTCAAGCAATTCTCCTGCCTCAGCCTCCCTAGTCACTGGGACTACAGGTATGAACCACCACGCTTGACTAATTTTTGTATTTTTAGTAGAGATGGGGTTTCACCGTGTTGGTTAGGCTGGTCTCGAACTCCTGACCTTGTGATCTGCCTGCCTCAGCCTCCCAAAGTGCTGGGATTACAGGCATGAGCCACTGCGCCTGGCCTCATTTTTAAAAATTATTTATTTTTTTAGAGATGGGGTGTTACTCATCACCCAGGCTGGAGTGCACTGATTCAGTCATAGCTCACTGCAGCGTTGGACTCCTGGGCTCAAGTGATTCTCCTGCCTCAGCCTCCTGAGTAGCTGGGACTACAGGTGTGTGCCACTGTACTGGCCCAAGTATAGCTTTTGAATTTAATATAGTAGTTGGGGGTATATGTATATATTTAATAATATGCTTATTATTCATTTATTCAACAAATATGTTTGTGTCCCTTGCCAAGTATCAGAGACTTTGCTAAGACTTGGAGATTTAGTGGTAGAGGAGGTAAATGTGTTCTCTGCCCTTATGAAGTGCTTAGTTCCCAAATCTCTCACTAACTAGCTGTGTGACCTTGTGAATAGTATGTGACTTTTTTTTTTTTTTGAGACGGAGTTTTGCTCTTGTTGCCCAGGCTGGAGTGTAGTGGCATGATCTCAGCTCACCGAAACCTCTGCCTCCCTGCGGGTTCAAGGGATTCTCCTGCCTCAGTCTCTTGAGTAGCTGGGATTACAGGCATGCGCCACCACGCCTGGCTAATTCTGTATTTTTAGCAGAGACGGGGGTTTCTCCATGTTGGTCAGGCTGGTCTCAAACTCCTGACCTCAGGTGATCCGCCTGCCTCAGCCTCCCAAAGTGCTGGGCTTATAGGCATGAGCCACGGCGCCTGGCCTAGTATGTGACTTCTTTAAGCCTGTTTTCTGATTTGTAAGGTGATGTTTGTAAAGTCGTTACCTTATTTAATTTTGACAAGTATTAAATAAAGTACACAAAGTAAGGGCAACTACTACTTTGCATAATAAATATTCAGAACGGTATTATTATAAGTTGTTTAACCTACTAGGTAAGATGGAATTATCCTGTATTATTCAGCCTCAGCTTCCTCTTAGTACCTTATTAATGATTCTGAGTAGATCACTGAGAAACAGAGAATATTTCTTTGTTTTCTTCTAATAATATTTCTTTTTAAAATTTTTAGATTTGTTTATTATAAAGGCACTACATGTAATAGAGTAAAAAATAAACTGCAGCAGTATATACAACAAAAAGTACGAATTCCCCACCCATAACACACATCCAACTCATTCTTCAGAGGCAAACACTGTAAACAATTCTGTTTCTTCTTCTAGAAAAGTCTTTTATTTTTTATTTTTTTTAGAGATGGGATCTTGCTGCGTTGCCCAGGCTGGAGTGCAGTGGCTATTCACAGGTGCGATCCCATTACTGATCAGCACGGGAATTTTGACCTGCTCGGTTTCTGACCTGGGCCAGTTCACCCCTCCTTAGGCAACCTGGTGGTCCCCCGCTCCCGGGAGGTCACCATATTGATGCCGAACTTAGAGTGGACACTCGATCGGCATAGTGCACTACAGCCCAGAACTCCAGGGCTCAAGCAATCCTCCCACCTCAGGCTCCCAAGTAGCTGGGGCTATAGGCACGCGCCACCGCGCCCAGCTAGAAAAGTCTTAACGCATATAAAAGTGTGTGTGTGTGTGTGTGTGTGTGTCTGTATGCATAGCCTTAGAAAACAAATAGCACTTTCATGTTCTTAGTAGAGACATGGATGAAACTGGAAACCATCATTCTCAGCAAACTAACACAGGAACAGAAAATCAAGCACTGCATGTTCTCATTCATAAGTGGGAGTTGAGCAATGAGAACACATGGACACAGGGAGGGGAACATCATACACCAGGGACTGTGGGGGTGGTGAGGGGAAAGGGGAGAAAGAGCATTAGGACAAAAAATACATGTGGGTCTTAAAACCTAGACGGCAAGTTGACAGGTGCAGCAAACCACCATGGCACATGTATACCTTTGGAACAAACCTGCACGTTTTGCACATGTATCCCAGAATTTAAAGTTTAAAAAAAAAAAAAAAAAAAAGAGGTCGTGCTCGGTGGCTCATGCCTGTAATCTCAGCACTTTAAGAGGCCAAGACGGGAGGATCACCTGAGGTCAGAAGTTCGAGACCCACCTGACCAACAAGGAGAAACCCCGTCTCTACTAAAAATACAAAATTAGCTGGGCATGGTGGCACATGCCTGTCATCCCTGCTATTCGGGAGGCTGAGGCGAATCCTCAAGTGAGGAGAATCACTTGAACCCGGGGGGCAGAGGTTGAGGTGAGCTGAGGTCGAACTGTTGCACTCAGCCTGGGCAACAAGAGCAAAACTCCATCTCAAAAAAAAAAAAAAAAAGAAAGAAAAAAGAAAATAAACAGCACAAAGAATTAGACACTGCCAGTAGGTTATCACAGAGCATTTTCACTTAATAATGTATATCTGAGAGCACTCCAAGAGGAACATAACTTGTTCTTACCCAGAATGAGTATTTTCACAACACACAGTTAAACACCACCACCACCACAACCAAAATGCTCTCAAACTTTTGGAGAAAGTTTATGGGCTACGCCCTCCTTCCTTTGCCGCCCCCCCACTCTGCAGCCTAGGCTCCCGCGGCTTTCAGCAGCCAGGGTCTGGCACCTGCCCTCCCACATTTTCTTGGCCTACAGCCGGCTGTGGTCAAACCAGCAGCAGAAAGTGAGGGTGGGGGAGCAAAGAAGGAAGAGAAAGCACATTTTCCATGAGCAGTTGAGAAAGAGCTGCACGAGTCACGTTGACACATAAGGCATAGCTCCGACAGTGTTTTATTACAGGCGTTTACACCAAAGGTATCAGGAAGAATGTTCCATAAGGGTCTAGAAGGCAGTGGGTGCGGGAACATCAGGCTTTTGAACTGGTGGTGACAGCTGATCTGAAAACATGATTGGTGGATGTGGGCAGTGAGAAGGGGCTTGAGGTCCCAAGGGACAAACCTGCTCCCTAGAAATGCAGCGAGGAGCTTTGCGCAGTGGCAGTATTGTAGCCAATGAGGTTTGTCTGAGACGCGATTATTGCTAATTGAAAACTTTTCCTAATACTCTGCCATGACCACTTGAAATATAGTCGGCATTGGCAATTTTTGGCAGTCTCTAAGGGGACTGAATTACAAAAATAAAAATAAAAAAAATAATAAAAAGAAGTACAGTGAGCTGAGTCTGCAGGGGAGGGGTGAGGGAGAAAGAGAGATTTCCTTAGAGAAGTGCAATAGCAAGATTGGGCCCAGTGCCAGATGAAGGACGAGGGAACGCTCTACCCTCCTTACTGAAAACTAAACCCCACTTCCTCCATTTCCCACCTGCTTGTTTCTCCGTCCACCTCCCCACTCTCAGCCCGATTGCCTGACTTCACGTTTGTGAAGGGCTCTAGCTAGAGCTCAGCCCTCAGCTAAGGCTCCAGATGACTGACGTCTCTCCCCACACACAGGCTTCTCAGTGGGTGGACACGAAGACACGTAAAACCTGCGGTAGAGATTCTCATGACCTTGGGAGATGGAGAAAGAGATCTTTGATCTTTGCCTCTTTCCTTTGGTTATCCATTTAATCTTGGTTCTCTGGGTTGTGTCTACCTCCATCTAAGCCAGATAATATAGAATGGTTTAGAGCCTCTAAATTAGGCTGTTAGCAGGGCAAGCATCTCAGCCTGCAGGCCTGGCCCAGAGTTTACGCCCAAGAAAGCAAAAACCCTCCTGGGGTGGGGCTTTCCTAGACGTAAAGCTTTCCCATGCCTCTAAGCAGGGGAGCTCCAGCCAAGATTATATTGGGCAGGTAATAAAATTAAGGACAATAAAACCAGATAAACCACCTCATTAGCAGCAGTTTACTGGTAAAGCCATTTCAACAAGAAGAAGAGGAAAGATGGAAGACTCAAATTCTTTGTCAAGTTCTTTCCAATAGCCTCCTCTGAAAAGGAACATTCTTTTCAGGAGTGTTGGCTTGGAAGAGAGGGTCTATGTACATTTATCTAACACCTGCTAGGACCAAGGTAGTGGTTCAGAGAAGAGCCTCTGGAATTTGAACCTGTCACTTGATTGCTACTGAGAGATCACCAGCTAAACTGCTTGACTTTTCTCAGAACTTTTTGTTTGTTTGTTTTGTTTTATTTTGTTTTGTTTTGAGACAGAGTCTCACTCTGTTGCCCAGGCTGGAGAGCAGTGGGGTGATCTCAGCTGCAACTTCTGCTCCCAGGTTCAAGCGATTCTCCTGCCTCTGCTTCCCGAGTAGCTGGGATTACAGGTGTGCACCACCAGACCTGGCTAATTTTTGTATTTTTAGTAGAGACTGGGTTTCACCATATTGGTCAGGATGGTCTGGATCTCCTGACCTCATGATCCACCTGCCTTGGCCTCCCAGAGAGCTGGGATTACAGGCATGAGCCACCGCACCTGGCCACTCAGAACTTTTTTATCAGTCATGTAAATGAGAGAGTGGAGGTCCTGTACCAGTCTATGAAAGATCAACTGATCATTGAGTGTTGACTTGCACATTAAAAGTCACACATTCATAGTTTCAAAAAAGAAAAAGAAAAAAGAAAAAAATGACACTACCTATTTTGTAAAAATGGAACCATTTTCTTTTTCTTTTTTTTTTGAGATGTAGTTTCACCCTTGTTGCCCAGGCTGGAGTGCAGGGGTGTGATTTTGGTTCACCACAACCTCCATCTTCTGGGTTCAAGTGATTCTCCTGCCTCAGCCTCTCAAGTAGCTGGGATTACAGGCATGCGCCACCACGCCTGGCTAATTTTTGTATTTTTAGTAGAGACAGGGTTTCTCCATGTTGGTCATGCTGGTTTTGAACTCCCGACCTCAGATGATCTGCCCAGCTTGGCCTCCCAAAGTGCTGGGATTACAGGTGTGAGCCACTGCGCCTGGCCGGAACCATTTTCTTAACCATATACATCGTGGTGATAATATGTTGCTTTTAAGGGATTAAGAAGGAAAAACATGAAAAGCAGTTAGATTCTCAAAATAGCCTGTACCTGCCTGGGTGCCATGATTCATGCGTGTAATCTCAGCACTTTGGGAGGCTGAGGTGGGAGGATTGCTTGGGGCCAGGAGTTCAAGACCAGCCTGGGCAACATAGCAAGACCCTGTCTCTATTAAAAAAAAAAAATGCCTTATGCACACCACATTTTACCCAAGTATATAAACCTACACTCACTGTATATGTATATTTACACTGTATATTTACCTGTATATGGCAAAATACCTGAATTGGGATGCACTTCTAAGTGGCTTTTTTTTAAGCACTGGCAAAATATTTTAATAAATAAATACTTGCCCTTGTCTATTTTATTTCTATAAAACTTCTCCAAATATCATTTGGTTTATTCAGGTTTTTGTGCTGGTAACAAGAAAAAAAGAAAAAAAAATAGCCAAATATCATTTGGTGATTGAGTTTCTAAATATCAAATACGGTGTCCTCCTAACAATTGTAAACTGTATTTGCGAACTAAAAAGAGGCATAAAGTATTCCATGACTATTATTCTTGGGAGGCAGGCTATGGTGGTGTGAGCAGCCACCCCTTTAGGACACATCATGCTGGTGAACTGCTGATTCATGATACGCTGCCAGGAATGGTCATCATCCAAGTCCTGGGGCAAGTTCAGAAGGGCTAGTTAGATGTTTAAATTCCTAACTTTGTCAGAATCCTAGGGATTATTTTGATACCTTTCCCCCCCTCCCATCTGTATCCAATCAATTACCAACATCTCTCAGCTGGTTTCACTTCCTAAATGCCTTTCCAATCTGTCAGCTCCTCTTTTACTCTACCACCACTTTCCTAGGCCAAACTGCCTGGATTATTACAAAATCTTTCCAACTGGGCTACCTCCATCCACATTTGTCCCACTCCAATCAAGTCCCCACACAGTGGCCAGGTTGATTTAAAAAACGAGCACAAGCCGGGTGAGGTGACTCACGCCTATAGTCCCAGCACTTTGGGAGGCCAAGGTGGGTGGATCACAGGAGGTCAGGAGTTTGAGACCAGCCTGGCCAACATAGTGAAACCCCATCTCTACTAAAAATACAAAAATTAGCCAAGCATGATGGCGCATACCTGTAATCCTAGCTACTCGGGAGGCTCAGGCAGGAGAATCGCTTGAACCGGAAAGGTGGAGGTTGCAGTGAGTTCAGATCATGCCATTGCACTCCAGCCTGGGCAACGAGAGTGAAACTCCGTCTCAAAATAAAAAAAAAAAAAAGGTGAGCACGGACCTGAGTGGTCTTTCTTCTGCCTCCCAGACCCAGTGGCTTCCCCTTGTTCTTGGATGGAAGATCAATATCTGCACCTGCCCAGGGGCCATGAATGAACTGGCCGCTCTCCAACTGGCCAGTCTCATGCTGTACTTCATATCAGTACCCTCCCACTTCCTCCATGACATTGATCTGGCTATGGCTCCTTATGTCTCATGAAACTTGGGGAAGACCTGAATTTTCCCCAAAGTTCCTTAGGTGGTTCTGAACCACTACTATGGTTGAAAGTATTAATGGCTAGACTGGCTCTTCCTGTCTGTGCCAGGGCGGCGTGTGGTGCATGCCGAGCCACAGAGATGCTCAGGCTGTGCCCTCAGGATGACCGAGTGGGAGACTGCAGCTCCAGTGGAGGCAGAGCGCCCAGGGATCAAGCTCTTTGGGAAGTGGAGTTCCGATGATGTGCAGACCTATGGCATCTCCCTGCAGGATTACACTGCAGGGAAGAAGCAGTACGCCAAGTACCTGCCTCACAGCGCAGAGCGACATGCCACCAACGCGACATGCCACCAACGCCTCCTCGAAGCTCAGTGCCCCATCATGGATTGCCTCACTTACTCCATGATGATGCGCAGCCGCAACAACCGCAAGAAGTTCGTGACCGTGCGCGTCGTCAAGCATGCCTTCGAGATCATCCAGCTACTCACAGGCGACCACCCTCTGCAGATCCTGGTGAACGCCATCATCAACAGTGGCCCCCAGGAGGACTCCACATGCGTTGGGCAAGCCGGGACTGTGAGACGACAGGCTGTGGACGTGTCCCCAGTGCGCAGCGTGAATCAGGCCATCTGGCTGCTGTGCAGAGGTGCTTCTGAGGCTGCCTTCCGGGAACATCAAGAACATTGCGGAGTGCCTGGCAGATGAGCTCATCAGTGCTGCCAAGGGCTCCTCTCATTTTCCCGGTTGCTGCCCAATAAACCTGCCTTTGGGGTGGCCCCACAAGAAAATAAAAAATAAAAAAAGATAGCTAGACTGAAGATGGAGCCAAGATGAAATTTGCACCCCAAGCTCTTCTGATAGCATCAGGATTTAACTTAGGTTTAAAAGGCAGGCTAGGAAAAATTTCAAAATGGCAAGTCATGGGGCAGGCTTTGCAGCACAGGTCACTGCTGTTCCTTCTGCTATCCCAAAAGGGTTCAAGAGTGAATTACACATAAACCACTGGGTAAATACCTTGTTTTTACCTAAATAGTTCTAGATACTTTCTAGAAATCTCCACTAAAAGAAGCAACCATGAGACTGAGGATGCATTCACAAAAGCTCTGGAACATTACAGATGAAGCAGATGGTTCCTTCACAATAAAAAACTCAGCTGAAAATGCCTTTCTCTGGAGGAATAGAAAGAAGTTCGTGTTTGTAGACTCTGTATAATCATGCTGTAACGGAGCTTGTTAAATGGATTCAGATGAGCTATGGGTCAAATCCTGTTCTAGAAACTGACAACTAGGAAAGGCTAAGCCTGATCAAATAGTATTTATTGATCTTCTCTTCCGATTTCATTACAGAAAGATTCCAATAAATTGTCAAATTCACTTTTCTGCAAATATCTCATGAATTGCATTTCAAAAATGGGATGGATTGGCCGGGTGCGGTGGTTCACGCCTGTAATCTCAGCACTTTGGGAGGCTGAGGCGGGTGGATCATGAGGTCAGGAGTTCAAGACCAGCCTTACTAACATGGTGAAACCTGGTCTGTACTAAAAAAATATATAAAAATTAGCTGGGCGTGGTGGCGTGTGCCTATAACCCTAGCTACTCAGGAGGCTGAGGCAGAGAATTGCTTGAACCAGGGAGGCAGAGGTTGCAGTGAGCAGAGACCACACCACTGCAATCCAGCCTGGGCGACAGAGCAAAACTCCATCTCAAAAAAATAAATGGGGGGGGGGGTTTGATTTTATTTGTCACTGTTGCTTATAGCACATACTGAGTCCTCAGCCAGCTGTGGGAGGATATGGCTAGTTTATTCGTTTATTCTTTTTTCTTTTTTTTTTTTTTTATGGAACAAGAGCAGTCCTATTGCAATAAGGATATGGCTAGTTTAGATTCCTATCCGAGTTGAGTATGACAGTATCTGGCATCTTTTCAATAACTGCAGTCATAATTCCCAACATTACTTGGAGAGCAAAGCACAGGAGGAAATAAATCAACTTTTAATGTCAGGATATCACACCCTTTCTAACTTTTTTTGGACATGAATGAGGCAGTAATTGTATAATTAATCTTGAACTTATCACTTTATAGTCAGATGATTACTTTACAAAGAAGCTCTATCTGTAACACACAAGTTTATTTAATTTTTTAAAAAAGAGCTTTCCAGACTAGAAAAATAAAACTTCTTAAAATAATGATTATCATCTGGGCATGGTGGCTCTTGCCTGTAATCTCAGCACTTTGAGAGGCCAAGGCGGGAGGATCACTTGAGCCCAGGAGTCCAAGACCAGCCTAGCCAACATGGTAAAACTTCATCTTATAAAAAAATTAATAAATAAAAATAAGAAAAGATGATTTTGTGTAAGTAATATACGTGAAAGTTCCCAAATGTAAAATGTTCAAGAGAACATATAATGAAAAATATGCGTAACTCCTACCCTCATGACCTCAGCCATCTAATTTTCTTCCCTGGAGGCAAACACAGTGACCAGTTTTTTCGTTTATCTGTCCAGAGACATTCTATGCATTTATATATACACACATTCTTTTTTAAAACCCACCTGGTAGCATATCTTACATAATGTTGGCTTTTTTGTCTGTTTTTAAAATAAGATATGCTGTTGTTCCACATTAGTATATACAGAGGGGCCTAATTTAATTGTTAATAGCTGTGTTTGATGCAATAATTCCTTCCTTCCTCTTTCTTTCTCTTCTTTTCATTTCTTTCTTTCTTTCCTTCTTTCTTTCTTCTTTCCTTCCTTCCTTCCTTCTTTCTCTATTTCTGTCTTTTGCTGTAGAGAAAGAGTTCGACGTGAGGCTAACCCAAGTGGGAGAACTGGAATTATCATTTAAATCAGTCTCTCTGAAGGCTCAGAGGTTAGGATTTTCATGGGCAACTTGGTGGGTGGGGGCTAGGGAATGGGTGCTGCTGATTGGTTGAGGATGAAATCACAGGGGCGTGGAAACCTATCCTCATGCACTGAGTCTGCCTTTGGGAGGAGCCACAGGACCAGTAGAGTCATGAGTCATGAGTCCAGCTGGGGTCATTCTGAAAAACATCTCAAGAAAAACCAATCTTAGGTCCTACGATAGTGATGTTATCTATAGGAACAATTGAGAAAGTCACAAATCTTGTGACCTCTGGCCACATGACCCCTGAGCAGTAAGAAATTATAGAAATTATGCCTTGGCTGGGTTCGGGGCTCCTATTTGTAATCCCAGCACTTTGGGAGGCCAAGGCAGGAGGATTGCTTGAGCCCAGGTGTTTGAGACCAGCCTGGGCAATATAGTGAGATCTCATATTTATTGGGAAAAAAAAAACAAGAAGCAAAGAAGAAAGAAAAGAAACTATGCCCACATCTTAGCAGAGACCAGGCTCCTCCCACAACCCTACTCTTATAACCTTTCATTAGTCTTACAAAGGCAGTCTTCACTTTCTGAGCAAAGAAAGAGTGAGTTAGTTTTAGGGAGGGATTATTATTATCCTTGCTTTCAAGTAAACTAAAAACTAAATTCCTCCCAAAGTTAGCTAGGCCTATGCCCAGGATTGACTAAAGACAGCGTGGAGGTGAGAAGCAAGATGGAAGCAACTATGTTAGGTTTCTATTACTGACATAATTTTGCAAAAGTGATTTCAAATCATCCACTGGGCTTCAGCATACCTCAGTCCTGAGGTGTGAGCTGCAGAGATGGGAAAATGCTGATGGCTGCTCTAGCTTCTCCCTGCATGACAGCAGGCACTGGGTGTAGTTGGGGTAGAAGTTGTCCCCAGGGTAAGAGGAGTGAAACCATCTTGCAGTTGTGTGTATGTGTTCGTGGGTACCTGCTTTGGGTCCCAAGGTATGTCTAACAAAAAAGCTTTAGCGACTGCAAGACAAATAATAAGCCCTAACATAAGGAGTGAAAGTCCTAGCTTGTAGAACTGACTAGAAGTTCTTCTTCTTCTTTCTCCTTCTCCTTCCTCTTCCCCTTCCTCTTCCTCTCCCTCTTCTTCTTCTTCTTTTTGAGACAGAGGCTCACTCTGTTGCTCAGATGGGAATGCACTGGCGTAATTATGGCTCACTGTAGCCTTGACTTCCTGTGCTAAAGGGATCTTCAGCCTCCAAATAGCTGAGACTACAGGCACAGGCCACCAAGCCCAGCTAAGTCTTCGATTTTTTTGTAGAGATGGGATTCTCCCTATGTTGCCCAGGCTTGTCTTGAACTCCTAGGCTCAAGCAATCCTCCTGCCTCAGCTTCCCCAAGTGCTGAGATTATAGGAGTGAGCCACTGTGCCCAGCTTGACCTGAAGTCTTGAGGGATCCAGATGAATGACCCCGAGAACTAATTAGATGTGGAGTCATCAGCAGAGACTCAAAATCAACGCACAAGGCTGAAATCTAATAACAGGTAGACTATAGTTTTTCCTAAAACATATTTTTTTCTCTTCTGTTCTCCAAGACAAATCATAATAGGATCAATTTATTTGCAAAATAAATTTGAGTCTTACTATACTTGGCCTAATTATTTGTATAAAGTGCAACAAGAATAATTATTTGCCATTTAGGAACTTTAAAAAAAATTGACTTTGCTGGAACTCTTTCATAAGAAATCTCAAATTAGACCTTTTAAAAGCCTCTTGAGCCCAGCTAAGGATATTTGTGTCTGCAGATACCTGTATGAATTGAGTGTATTCCTCTTCTCAAGGTCTCAGAATAGCTTGGCCTCCTGGGCCTGTCAGAAAGTGACATTCTTTATTTACCACAGGTCAGAAACTCAGTACAAAACATGGTACAAGGCCAGTTTTCCCAAAAGGCTTTTACCATCTCTATGGTCAACTTCAGTTCCTCAAAGCAGTCTAAAAACATGTCATTCTAGTCAAAACCTTGGTGAAATATAACCATAGTCTCCAACTGTGCCCTGTTACAAAAGAAAACTGATTCATTTTTTCCCCTCCATGGGACTCTGCTTGATAAGGAAAACTGATTCTTATTGAACTTACGCAAATAACTATGTTGCTATAAGTTAAGAATATGAAGAGTTTCCAAATTCTGGAGAGATTCAGTAGAGAGAAATACACTAAATTTTGCTCACAGGAGTACATTTTACTCAATAGTTAAAAGCTGGCCAGGTGAAGGGTCACACCTGTAATCCCAGCACTTTGGGAGGCTGAGGTGGGCAGATCACCTGAGGTCGGGAGTTTGAGACCAGCCTCGCCAATATGGTGAAACCCTGTCTCTACTAAAAATACAAGAATTAATCGGTGTGATGGTGCACACCTGTAGTCCCAGCTATTCGGGACGCTGAGGCAAGAGAATCACTTGAACCCAGGAGGCAGAGGTTGCAGTGAGCTGAGATCGCACCATGACTACACTCCAGCCTAGGTGTCAAAGTGAGACTCCATCTCACAAAAAAAAAAAAAGAAAGAAATTAAAAAATTGTTGAAAGCTGCAAATAGCTCAAAAGAAAAGTTCTTGTGACTTTGAAAAATAAAACAAAAATAATCGGTGGGTTGGGTATCTAATAACAGGTATTAACTAACTGGGTATCGAAGAATAGGTAGAAAAGTAGATTGTTTCAGTCTCTTATTAGTTCAGTTCATGCAATTAACTTCTGTTCTGCTTGTTATTCATGAACACATCCCCTTTCCATGAGAGTCCTGGAAATTTTGTTTTTGTTTTTCTATTCTAATAACACAATTTCCAAAGTTATCAAGAACCTGTGTCTGGGCACAATGGCTCATGCCTGCAATCCCAGCACTTTTGGAGGCTGAGACTGGAGGATTACTTGATCTCAGGAGTTCAAGACCAGCCTGGGAAGCATGGCAAAATCCTTTCTCTACAAAAAAATACACACAAAATTAGCCAGGCATGGTGGCATGTGCCTGGGAGGTTGAGGCTGCAGTGAGCCAAGATCACACCACTGCACTCCAGGCTGGGTGACAGAGTGAGACCCTGTCTCAAACAAAAACAAAAACCAGGCCAAAAATCTGCATTCAAGAGCACCTGTCAAAGTCCTATAGCTGATTACAAAACCACCTTTTTAAAAAGGATCAGGCTGGGCATGGTGGCTCACACCTATAATCCCAGCACTTTGGGAGGCCAAGGCCAGTGGATCACCTGAGGTCAGGAGTTCGAGACCAGCCTGATCAACATGGTGAAACCCAGTCTCTACTAAAAGTACAGAAATTAGCTGGGCGTGGTGGCACACAACTGTATTCCCAGCTACTCGGAGGGCTGAGGCACAAGAATCACTCAAACGCGGGACATGGAGGTTGTAGTGAGCCAAAATCACACTCACTGTATTGAAGTAAAATATTTGGTGATAACATAAGTCTCAGAATGGCCATAGTTAAGAACACAATTGATAAAGATATTTGGTTATTTTTATGACATACAACATTTACCATTACAATTATAATTATTACTGATAACATACACTAAGTCATATCGGAATTAGAAAAGTTTTGCCCAATTCTGGAACACACACCAATAACACATTCATACAAATACAGCCAAAAGAAAGCCAAACAGGCTGGGCGAGGTGGCTCATGCCTATAATCCCAGCACTTTGGGAAGCCGAGGTGGGAGGATCACCTGAGCTCAGAAGTTCAAGACCAGCCTGGCTAACATAGTGAAACCCTGTCGCTACTAAAAATACAAAAATTAGCTGGGTGTGATGGTGGATGCCTGTCATCCCAGCTACTTGGGAGGCTGAGACAGGAGAATTGCTTGAACCCTGGAAGCAGAGGTTGTGGTGAGCTGAGATTGTGCCTCTGCACTCCAGCCTGGGCAACAGAGTGAGACTCGGTCTCAAAAAAAAAAAAAGCCAAATACCATTTCCTACTTGACAGTGCTTCCTATATAATGTGTAATTTTTTCTGATGATTGTATGTTTTTAGAATATAGACAACTCTTGATGATTTGTGCCAGTGAGCTTGGGGATGATGAAATGGTGTGATGCTCAATCATCCTTTACACTTGGTTTGATCTTCCTTCTCAAATTTGTAACCAAAAGCCAAATGCTAAAGTCATACTGGAAGGTGCATTTCGGGAAGAAAGGAAAAGCTGCTCACCTGCTGCATTCCTGTGTTCTCCTTTGTGCTGGGAATGAACATCATCATCTTGCCGTAGATCTGTCTTCTTTGCAAACATCTTATAATTGCTCAGCTGGTCTGGGGTTCAGGGAAAGAAAGCCTCTGTATAGAAGTCAAGTTTCCGAGCTAGGCACGGTAGCTCATGCCTGCAATCCCAGCACTTTGGGTGGCCGAGGTGGGCAGATCATCTGAGGTTGGGAGTTTGAAACCAGCCTGACCAACATGGAGAAATCCCGTCTCTATTAAAAATACAAAATTAGTCAGGTGTGGTGGCACATGCCTGTAATCCCAGCTACTCTGGAGGCTGAGGCAGGAGAATGGCTTGAACCTGGAAGGCAGAGATTGCAGTGAGCCGAGATCTCTCCATTGCACTCCAGCCTGGGCAACAGGAGCGAAACTCCATCTGAAAAAAAAAAAAAAAAAAAAAGAAGTGAAATTTCAGCAGTGGTTTGCCAAGTCCTGAGATCAGAATTTTGTTTTGGAGATGAATATAAAGCATCTAAAGGTCAAGGAAAATGTTTTTCCTGTGATAAGGAACTTAAGACCTTTGCTTTATAAGTGTAGATGACCACTCCCCTCTGAAAGGTAGGGAGGAGAACGTTGCATTAGTTCTTTTTTCCTGGCCGATCTCTTTTTTGATTCTCCTGGCCTGGTCCAACAGATGCAGGGGGCCTCCCCGGGGTCTGGCCCACTCCCAATCCGGAGGCTGGTTTACAGCGGCCCTCCTCATTCTGCCATCTTCACGCCTTTCCTTCTATAATTTTAACATGCCAAATAAACCAGGTCTCTTTTGGACTTCTGGGGACTCAGTATCTAAAAGCTTAATGAATTCAACAGGGCTGAATTTAACACTTGAAATTTTGATTTTTGGAAGGTTTGTCAAATATCAAAGATTTCACACACTTGATATCGAAAAAGGATCACAGGTCATTCATTTAGCTAAAGTGGTAACTCAACAAATTTCAAAAGGGAAAAACCTTTACTCTGATAGAGAGGCGACTCAGCTTTTCAAACAAAACCCGAGAAAGACAACATGAGGCCAGCTGAATTTGCCTCTTCTTTCTCCCTTCTTTTTCCTTTTTTCTTGACATTTATTCAGAAGGCAAACAAAAAATTTTCACTGTCTCTCAATATTGCATGAAAGTCTTGTTCAAAAGAGAAAACAAAATTTTTTTCTCTGTATTAGTGTACTATTAATGTTAAACTCAATTTTTAATAAAAACAAATCATTTAATTAATTAATTATTATTTTTTTTTGAGACAGTCTCACTTTGTCGCCCAGGCTGGAGTGCAGTGGTATGATCTCTGCTCACTGCAGCCTCCACCTCCTGGGTTGAAGTGATTCTCCTGCCTCAGCCTCCCAAGTAGCTGGGATTACAGGCATGCGCCACCGTACCTGGCTAATTTTGTATTTTTAGTAGAGACAAGGTTTCTCCACGTTGGTCAGGCTGGTCTCGAACTCCCAACCTCAGGTGATCTGCCTGCCTCGCCCTCCCAAACTGCTGGGATTACAGGCATGAGCTACCGTGCTGGGCCTGCTAATATTCTTTAACCTGAATTCTCCACTCCAATTAACTGACCTACTGGGGCTCTTGAACAGAGTTCTAATCCCTGCTCTGTCATTAACTTGCTGTCTGACAAATGATCTCTTCCTTTTGGCTCTTGGTTTGCTCACTCACAAATTAGGGGTGGTACTGGGATGGGAGGGGTTGGACCCCTCTCCTGGGTCCTTTTCAGATCTAACATTCTGTCAATCTGTGACCAGATGAGGTCAAAGGGCCTTCCTTTCCACCTCTACACTTTGATCAGCAATTTACATTTTCATGGGTTTGGTCTTGCTTCTCCAATTGTTCTTGAGCTTATTAAAGACAAGGCTATCTCTTTGTATTCCCTCAAGAATATCCTGCTAGAATCGTGGCTCCAAAAATGTATGTTGATTTTCTGGGTTATCATTTAAATGCCTTAATAATTAATAATGCTATGCCTTAATAACTGCTCCATTCCTATTATCTGAAATAGGTCAATTAATCCAGTTTCTTTTAGGACAAGGAAAAGGAATTGCAATGCTTGTGCTGAATTAGAACAATTGGGAACATCTGGGAGGCCGAGGCAGGGAGATTGCTTGAGTCTAGGAGTTCAAGACCAGACTGGGCAACATGGCAAAATCCCGTCTACAATACCAAAAAATTAGCTGGGCGTGGAGGCGCACACTGGTGGTCCCACTACTCAAGAAGCTGAATTGGGAGGATCATGTAAACCTGGGAAGTCGAGGCCACAGTGAGTTATGATCATACCACTGCACTCCAGCCTGAGTGACAGAATGAAACCCCGTCTCAAAAGAAAAAAACAACAACTGGGAACAATTCTTGATCTTAGCATTCGGTCCTTAACAATATATCTAATTTATGCAATCTATATATTGCTGATAAACATATAAATATTATTAGCAACTTGAAGAATACAAGTATTCTTTTTTTAACATCGAAAACAATGTCTTGTCTATGCAGAAAAGATGAAAATGGTTACTTCCTCTCAATTTACAATGTCCCAATATTATTTTATCCCATGCATATAACTGCTTGTATCGTTATGAGACTATAGCAGCAAAAAAATGGGAAGAAGCTCAGTATTTTCTAAAGTGGAACTCATCATCTCCCCAAATTCTTACACTCTTCAGTGTCCTTCATTTTTTTTGAATTTATTTTTTGAGACAGAGTCTTACTCTGTCACCCAGGCTGGAGTGCAGTGGTGCGATCTTGGCTCACTGCAACCTCCGCCTCCCAGGCTCAAGTGATTCTCCTGCCTTAGCCTCCTGAGTAGCTGGGATTACAGGCACCTGCCACCACGCCCAGCCTGTCCTCCATTTTAGTAAAGGGCACCACCATCCCCTCAATTGCTCAAGCCAGAAACCTAGGAGTCATTGTTGACATTTCTTTGACTACTTGATGACTTCCTTTTCCTTACTGTGCCCCCTCCCCATTAATTAATCACCAAGTCTTTTCCATTCTATCCCCTAAATACATCTTCAACCCATTTGCCTCCCTGTATCACTGTCACATCAAGTGCAAGCTATCATCATCTCTCAAGCAGACTGCTGTGAAAACTTCTTACCCTCCCACTGAAGCACATTTGATTGTGTTGATTCTCTCCTTATGCTCTTTTTTTTAAAATTGCATTTTAGGTTTTGGGGTACATGTGAAGAACATGCAAGATTGTTGCATAGGTACACACATGGCAGTGTGATTTGCTGCCTTCCTCCCCATCACCTATATCTGGCATTTCTCCCCATGCTATCTCTCCCCAACTCCCCACCCCCTACTGTCCCTCCCCTATTTCCCCCGACAGTCCCCAGTGTGTGATGCTCCCCTCCCTGTGTCCATGTGTTCTC
Source organism: Plecturocebus donacophilus (assembly GCA_004027715.1). NCBI lineage: Eukaryota > Metazoa > Chordata > Mammalia > Primates > Pitheciidae > Plecturocebus > Plecturocebus donacophilus. The sequence continues at coordinate 51,344 of PVKP010006883.1, read as the reverse complement.
ACTGTTCAACACCCGCCTATGAGTGAGAACATGTAGTGTTTGATTTTGTGTTCTTGTGTCAGTTTGCTGAGAATGATGGTTTCCAGGTTCATCCATGTCCCTACAAAGGACACAAACTCATCATTTTTTATGGCTGCATAGTATTCCATGGTGTATATGTGCCACATTTTCCCTGTCCAGTCTATCATTGATGGGCATTTGGGTTGGTTCCAGGTCTTTGCCATTGTAAACAGTGCTGCAATAAACATTTATGTGCATGTGTCCTTATAGTAGAATGATTTATAATCCTTTGGATATATACCCAGTAATGGGATTGCTGGGTCAAATGGAATTTCTATTTCTAGGTCCTTCAGGAATTGCCACACTGTCTTCCACAATGGTTGAACTAATTTACACTCCCATCAACAGTGTAAAAGTGTTCCTATTTCTCCACATCCTCTCCAGCATCTGAGCACATCAAAAAGCTTATCCACTATGATCAAGTAGGATTCATCCCGGGGATGCAAGGCTGGTTCAACATACACAAGTCTATAAACGTAATTCACCACATAAACAGAACCAAAGACAAAAACCACATCATTATCTCAATTGATGCAGAAGGCCTTTGACAAAATTCAACAGCTGTTTATGCTAAAAACCCTTAATAAATTAGGTATCGATGGAACGTATCTCAAAATAATAAAAGCTATTTACGACAAACCAACAGCCAATATCATACTGAATGGGTAAAAACTGAAAGCATTCCCTTTGAAATCTGGCACTAGACAAGGCTGCCCTCTCTCACCACTCCTGTTCAATATAGTATTGGAAGTTCTAGCCAGAGCAATCAGGCAAGAAAAAGATATAAAAGGTATTCAAATAGGAAAGGAGGAAGTCAAATTGTCTCTATTTGCAGATGACATGATTGTACATTTAGAAGACCCCATCGTCTCAGCCCAAAATCTCCTGAAACTGATAAGCGACTTTAGCAAAGTCTCAGGATACAAAATCAATGTGCAAAAATCACAGGCATTCCTATACACCAATAACAGACTTAAAGAGAGCCAAATCAAGAACGAACTGCCATTCAGAATTGCTACAAAGAGATTAAAATACCTAGGAATACAACTAACAAGGAACGTAAAGAACCTCTTCAAGGAGAACTACAAACCACTGCTCAGCAAAATAAGAGAGGACACAGCTCACTGCAACCTCTTCCTCCTGGGTTCAAGTGATTTTCATGCCTCGGCCTCCCAAGTAGCTAGGATAACAGGTGCCCGCCATCATGCCCAGCTAATTTTTGTCTTTTTATTTTTTTAAATAGATATGGGGTTTCTCCATATTGGTCAGGCTGGTCTTGGACTCCCAACCTCAAGCGATTTACCCATCTCAGCCTCCCAAAATGCTGGGATTACAGGTGTGAACCACCACTCCCAGCCATTTTTGTCTTTTTACTAGGGACCGCATTTCACCGTGTTGGCCAGGCTGGTCTAGAACTCCTGACCTCAGGTGATCCACCTGCCTCAGCCTCCTAAAGTGTTAAAATTACAGGCATGAGCCACTGCCCCCGACCTCTCCTTACACTCTTTAAAAGTTTCCCATTGCCTTTAGGATAAAAACCCACATCCTTAAGACCTATGAGATGCTGTGTTTTCTTCCTTCTGCCTAGTTATTGGGGTTCAATATATCTCATTCCGTCTCTCATTCTTTCTGTTCCAAAAACTCTCAGTTCTTTCCAATAAGTAGTCACTCCTCTTCCATCTTGGAATTTTGCCTGGAATATATTAGCTTAATTTTCAGGCCCTTTATTGCCATCCCCTGTAATCTTCCATACCCCCCTCACCAACTTGAACATAGATCAGTTATTTATTTATTTTGAGAGAGAGTCTCATTCTGTCACTTAGGCTGGAGTACAATCTTGGCTGACTGCAACTTCCGCCTCCTGGGTTCAAGTGAGTCTCCTGCTTCTGCCTCCTGAGTAGCTGGGACTACAAGCACACACCACCATGCCCGGCTAATTTTTGTATTTTTTAGTAGGGATGGAGTTTCACTATGTTGGCCAGGGTGATCTCGAACTCCTGACCTCAAGTGATCCACCTCCCTCAGCCTCCCAAATTGTTGAGATTACAGGCATGAGCCACCGCATCTGACCAGTTAAATTATTATTTAGGGTTTATCTTAAATATCACGTAGTCAAAGAACTTCTGTGAACTCTCACACAGTTTGTACTCTTTTTCAGCTTTATATTTGTATAGCTCTTCAACTTTCCAGCTGCTAATCTGTATGCCCCATGAGGGCAATGAACTTACTGTGCTTGACACACAATGGGCATAGAATAAAAATTGGTGAAGCCACAGTTAATTTTTCAGAAATCCTTTACTTCCAGCTACTAACATATTTAATATTTATTTACAACAATAGATCTAAATAACTCTTTTCACTAATTAGGTTGCATTAATTGCAAGTGTGATGATTTTTTTTTTTTGAGACAAAGTCTTGCTTTGTTGCCAGGCAGCAGGCTGGAGTGCAGTGGCATGATCTCACCTCACTGCAACCTCTGCCTGCTGGGTTCAAGCAATGCTCCTGCCTCAGCCTCCCAAGTAGCTGGGACTACAGGCGAGTGCCACTATGTCCAACTAATTTTTGTATTTTTTTAGAAGAGACGGGGTTTCACCATGTTGGCCAGGATGGTCTCGATCTCTTGACCTCATGATCCACCTGCCTCAGCCTTCCAAAGTGCTGGGATTACAGGCGTGAGCCACAGCGCCCGGCCGTGATCCATTTTTAATTTTCAAGATTAATTTTTTTTTTTAAAGATGGGACTTTGCTATGTTGACCAGGCTGGTCTTAAACTTCCGGTCTCAAGTGATCCTCCCGCCTCAGCCTCTCAAACTGCTGGGATTACAGGTATGAGTCACTGCACCCCGCCTGATTTTTTTTTTTTTTTTTTAACTTTTGACCAATAAGGCAAATTATTTGAAGGTTTAAAATTTTTGTATTTTTTCCCCTGGACTTTCTGTTTTTATCTAGAGACGGTAAGAAAAACCTTCTACTTTGGGCCCCATGATTTTATTAATAATATAGCTGTCATTTATTAGATACTTGCTATTTTCCAGGGATAGTTCCCAGTGCACAGTGTGCCAGTGTTTGTTAGTTAATTTAAAACAAGTTTATGGGCTGGGCATGGTGGCTCATGCCTCCCAAAGTAATCCCAGCACTTTGGGAGGCCAAGGTGGATGGATAAGCTGAGGTCAGGAGTTCGAGCCCAGACTGACCAACATGGTGAAACCCCATCTCTACTAAAAATACAAAGCTTAGCCAGGCATGGTGGTGAGCACCTGTAGTCCCAGCTGCTTGGGAGGCTGAGGTAGGAGAACTGCTTAAACCTGGGAGGCAGAGGTTGCAGTGAGCTGAGATGGTGCCATTGCACTCCAGCCTGGGTGACAGAGCATGACTCCATCTAAATAAATAAATACATGCATACATACATAAATAAATAAATAAATAAATCAAGGTTATTAGGTAGTTATTATTTTTACCTTTGCATTGGAGTGTAATTTTATCTCTTTGTTCATTGCTCTGAGGGCAACATGAAGCAGGCGTCTGTCTGTTGCTGACACACCTCCTCATTAGGTCATATTTTACAGTTAGTTACACTAGATTCTGACAATGACAGGGACTTTTTCCTGGCTTACTCAGGCAGCTCTCAGGCCTCACTGCCAGAGGATTGTCTCCTGTCATCTGCCACCTCTTGCATCACAGCTCCTTCTCCGGTGACTTTGGCTCCATCGTATTTCATGACTGCCAGAGGAATTTATCTGGTCATGCATTCCCCTTGATGTCACAGGAGCCAGGTCCTGTGATTTCTTTGAATGCTGTGGTTCTTCTAAAGGTGTTCAGGAAGGAGAAATACTGCAGGGGACATACACTCAGCTCCTATCCTGAGTCCTCTGGGGACATAAGCATGGGAAGCAGTGACTGTGTCAGGGGAACTGGACAAGACCTTGAAGTTAAAGGCACAGGTTCTGAAGCCAAACAGATTGGCTTCAATTCAGCCTTCAGACACAGTGCTGGGGTAATGCAGAAAGGAGGAGAACTGTGCAGGCTGGAAGGGTCATGAACAGCCACATGGAAGAAAGAAGAACCTACCTTTTATTTTTTTTTGGAGACAGAGTCTTACTCTGTTGCCCAGGCTGGAGTGCAGTGGTCCGATCTTGGCTCACTGCAACCTCCGCCTCCTGGGTTCAGGCAATTCTACTGTGTCAGCCTCCTGAGTAGCTCGGATTACAGGTGTGCACCACCACACCTGGCTAATTTTTGTATTTTTAGTAGAGATGGGGTTTTACTATGTTGGTCAGTCTGCTCTCGAACTCTGACCTTGTGATTCACTTGCCTCGGCCTCTCAAAGTGCTGGGATTACAGATATGAGTTACCCCGCCCGGCCTGAACCTATTTTTTAGAATGATAAAATTTGGACAAATAGAAGGGAGTGAAAAGGTATTCTAGGCTGGAGACAGCATTATGCACCAAGGTGTAGAGTTAGGAATGAGCATAGAAGAAGATTAAAGAAGTTAATAGTGACTCTAAGATGCAATATTTTTGGGGTGGGAAATGAGAAATTGGAAGATGAGCTGACTTGAGGAACAGTGGAGAGTTTAATTTTGGACTCATGAATTAGCACTTCCTATGGAATGTCCAAGCAGAGCTGTTCAGAGACTAGTTAGAGTTGCAGACAAGATTGCATTGAGGCAAGAAGGCAAGAGCTGGAAAGGTATATACAGTAGATATGAGAAAGAGCTGTATCTTAATGTAAAGGCTTAGAGAAAAGAAAAGCGGAAACATGTTTCTTAAAGTTGTGTTTAACAAACAGAATAAACGAAGGAAAAAATGAAAGGAAGAAAGAAGAAAAGGAGGAGAGAGAGAAAAAGAAACAGCTGGGGCCAAGCGTGATGGCTCATGCCTGTAATCCCAGCACTTTGGGAGGCCGAGGCGGGAGGATCACAAGGTCAGGAGTTCAAGACCAGCTTGACCAACATGGCAAAATCCTGTCTCTGCTCAAAATAAAAAAATTAGCTGGGCGTGGTGGTGTGCGCCTGTAATCCCAGCTATTCAGGAGACTGAGGCAGGAGAATCGCTTGAATCTGGGAGGCGGAAGTTGCAGTGAGCTGAGGTCGCACCACTGCACTCCAGCCTGGGCGACAGAGTGAGAATCCACTCCCCCCCCCCACAAAAAAAAGAAAAGAAAGAAACAGTTGTATGTGAGAATGAAGAGAGAAAAGAATAAAATTGTGGCCATGCAGCATCATGGAATCTCAGGGAGGAGAGAGTTCAAAGAAAGGAAGAGCTGTCATAGTGTCCAATAGCAATTTAAGATGTATATTTCTAGCTGGAAGCATCCGATTAAAGATAGTCCAAAAGTAGCATTTGGACATGGAGACGGCTGTTATATAATAGCCTTTTCAAAAATTTGGATGTAAGACAAAGATGCCTGCTATCACTGCTATTATTTTACATTGATTTGAAACTTCTAATCCAATGCATAAGTACAAGACAAAAAGGTATAATTATTGAAAATAAAACAAATAAGCAAAACATTAACTCTTTGTAAATCATATTATCTTCTACTGACAAAGTACCCCAAAGACATAAGTTTTTTTAAAAAACTATTAAACCAAAAGAAAATTATGACTCAAATTAATTTACATATTTACTGCAACTAATCAAATTCCCAATTCACTCTTGTAGTGATTTGACTGACCAATTCTAAATAACAGTAAATTTAGAAGGCTGGATGCAGAGAGCAGTGGCAAGAAACTCTTTTTGGTGAAGTAATCGAAAGATTTTAGGAGGCTGGGTGCAGTGGCTCACACCTCTGTATAGAAGTGAAGCTTCAGAGCTGGGCATGGTGGCTCATACCTGCAATCCCAGCACTTTGGGAGGCCAAGGTGGGTAGATTACCTGAGGTCGGGAGTTCGAGACCAGCCTGACCAACATGGAGAAACCCCGTCTCCACTAAAAATACAAAATTAGTCAGGCGTGGTGTTGCATGCCTGTAATCCCAGCTACTTGGGAGGCTGAGGCAGGAGAATTGTTGAATCCGGGAGGCAGAGGTTGTGATGAGCCAAGATAGTGCCATTGCACTCCAGCCTGGCCAACAAGAGCGAAACTCTGTCTCAAAAAAAAAAAAAAAGATTTTAGGAAAGGAATCTTAATATTGAAGTCTCATATATTCAATATAAAAACCCCCTTCATTTTCCCAGACATTCAGTAAGATCTGCTAAATACAGAAATATCATGTGTGGCAGTTTGAGGAGAGAAAAATCAAACAAAAAGGATGGTCTTCTGTCTTTGGATTGGTAGAAAAAAAAGCAACTTGCAAAGGTGAGACATAGTTAAATTCAGTGGAATCAGAACCAGGGGTTAGAAAGGACCACCAGGAGATTGTAAACCCCTGGGAATTTGAAGAAATCTCAGAGAATGAATTGTAACACCGGTGAAACATGAGAAGAGCCTCAAGCCAACCTATTCTAAATCTTAAAGTTCAGGGTAAAATTTCAGTTGGTGGCCAGGCGTGGTGGCTCATGCCTGTAATCCCAGCACTTTGGGAGGCCTAGGTGAGTGGATCACGAGGTCAAGAGATCGACACCATCCTGGCCAACATGGTGAAACCCCGTTTTTATTAAAAATACAAAAAATTAGCCAGGTGTCGTGCTGCTCGCCTTTAGTCCCAGCTACTCGGGAGACTAAGGCAGGAGAATCGCCTGAATCCAGGAGGTGGAGGTTTCAGTGAGCTGAGATTGTGCACCACTGCACTCCAGGCTGGGTGACAAGAGCAAAACTCTGTCTCAAAAAAAAAAAAAAAAAAGAAATTCAGTTGGCATATCAGTTACATATGTGGAAGTTGTGACTTTTATAGAAATCTCTAGAAAAAAGACAAAATATTAGTAGCATTTATGTCTATAATATTAAATTATCGATGATTTTTATTCTTTATACTTTTTTTTTGAATTTTCTGTAATGGGCATGCATTCTTTTATAAGAAAAGTCTGTTATAAAAAAAGAGAAATAGAGCTGGGGGTAGTGGTGCTTGCCTATAGTAAAAAATTATTTATTTATTTATTCACTTATTTTGAGGCGGAGTTTCGCTCTTGTCACCCAGGCTGGAGTGTAACGGTAAGGTCTTGGCTCACTGTAACCTCCACCTTCTGGGTTCAAGTGATTCTCCTGACTCAGCCTCCCGAGTAGCTGGGATTACAGGCGTCCACCATCATGCCCGGCTAATTTTTTTATTTTTAGTAGACACGTGGTTTCACCATTTTGGCCAGGCTGGTCTTGAACTCTGGATCTCAGGTGATCTGCTTGCCTTGGCCTCCCAAAGTGCTGGGATTACAGGTGTGTGCCACTGCGCCTGGCCAAAATTATTATTATTTTTTAAAAAAAGAGAGAAGTAGGATGAATGCTCGAATGGAAGGCAGAGTCAAATAAAGCTTTTCAAGTTTGCTTGCTTGGGGATTTCTAGGAGGGCCACAGTAAATGACTGTCATCGTCAGTCATAGTTATGCATCGTGATTCTCACTTTATATGCTTTGCTGTCATTTTAGAACCAAGCACCAAGGGTGATCAACGGATCTCTTCCCATTGATACCTCCCTCTTCTGACTCCACACACAAACCGCACCAATTATACACTCTCTTGAAATGTTGTCTAATTGTTTCATGTGCTTAAATATTTTTAAAAATTTCCTCATGGACTGCTCATGTGCTTAAATATTATTTTGCTAACTAGGCTATAAATTTGTCTATAAACATGTCATGGCTTATATTTCTGTTGATTTTCCTGTGATTCCTAATATTTAACTAATCTATCTGGTTTTATGTTTAATTAATGAATTAATTAATTATTGAGACAGGATCCTACTCTTTTGCCCAGGCTGGAGTGCAGTGGCACAGTCTGCAACCTCTGCCTCCCAGGTTCAAGCAATTCTCCTGCCTCAGTTGAGTAGCTGGGACTACAGCTACAGTCTGGAGTAAGCTGGGACTACAGGTGGCTACCACACCTGGCTAATTTTTGTATTTTTTAGTAGAGATGGGAGTCTCACCATTTGGCCAGTCTCGTCTTGAACTCCTGGCCTCAAGTGATCTGCCTGCCTTGGCCTCCCAAAGTGTTAGGATTACAGGCATGAATCACAGTGCCCGGGCTGGACGTAAAAACTCTTTTTTTTTTTTTTTTTTTTGAGATGGAGTCTCATGCTGTCACCTGGGATGGAGTACAGTGGCACAATCTCAGCTCACTGCAACCTCCGCCTCCCGGGTTCAAGCGATTCTCCTGCCTCAGCCTTCCGAGTAGCTGGGATTACAGGCACCTGCCACCACACCTGGCTGATTTTTCGTATTTTTAGTAGAGATGAGGTTTCACTATGTTGGCCAGGCTGGTCCTGAACTCTTGGCCTCAAATGATCTGCCCACCTCAGCCTCCCAAAGAACTGGGATTACAGGCATGAGCCACCGTGCCCAGCCTGGCTGAAATAACTCTTAAAGACCACATTCATATAAACTATATTAGCAAGGGCTTCCAATTTTTCATAAGCTCTCCTGCATGAGGCAGCCTAGGAAGATGCCTACTATAGTTAATTAAATTATGCTTGATGAACTGGTGGTAGGCTGATATTAATTCCTTATTGCTGTAGAGCTATTGGAATTATATTTTACATTTATATCTGTATTTAAAACTACAGAGTTCTATTTTTATCAAATTAGTGCCTTTCTGTGTAAGTTCCTTGCAGGCATTCACATTTGTATTCTCCTGCATCTATTGTAATGCTCAGTACATAGCAATAACTCTAATAAATGTTTGGAGGCAATGACCTCATTTGGCTTCCAAACAATTCAGCCAGGTAGTTAACTACAAATCATAATAAAAATATGTTAAGAATTAAGTACAAATTGAGTACTTCTGTGTGGCAGGCATTATGCTGAGCATGTCATATGGAATATTTCATTTACTCCTTACCTATTCCAAAAGAGGTAGGACTATGATTATGTCAGTTTATGGATGGGGAAACAGGACGTTAGAAGGGTTAACTGGTTTGAGCAGTGTCTAGGTAAGAAGCCGCAGTGCTGGGAGAAGAACTGGGGTCTTCCCATGATAAAATCAGGGCTCTTCCTGTAATCTTCTGCCTTTCATAAAGGTTTTGTCTCAATATTTGAAATTCATATTTTGTGCAATTGGGAAAAAAACTGAGTTTCTTAAAGAGTCTAAAATATGTCATAAAAGCACTGTGCTCAGTACAAAGGGATTAACTATTTAATACCAGTGTCAGTAACCACAAAACATAAATTAAAAACTTTACTCCAATCAAGTATGACTTTAATTAGGAAAATGAGTCTCTAGATTATTAAATGTAGGGAAATAAAAGGGTTTGATTGCAGTTTGAGCCAGTTTATGGTAGAGAACACTCAGCCTACATCCTAACATCACATTTTTACAAAATGCTGTCAAATTTATCTTTATATTCAAAGTGTTCAAGGCTATACTGATTAAGTTGGTTAGCTATGAAGCAGGCTGGGGCAACTCCAAACCACATCAACTGACTTCTGCCTTTGTTCCCTAAGCAGTTTGAACTAGTTGTTTAGATTACTTACTTTTTATTACTCTGAGTAGACATTCAGGGTGAGTATGGAAACAAGTATGTATTTTTGTTTTTTTGTTTGTTTTGAGACAGAGTCTCACTCCATCACCCAGGCTTCAGTGCAGCAGGGCAATCTCAGCTCAAGCAATGCTCCTGCCACAGCCTCCCAAGTAGCTGGGACTACAGGCGCCCACAACCACACCCGACTAATTTTTTAATTTTTAGTAGAGATGGAATTTTGCCATGTTGGCCAGGCTAATCTCGAACTCCTGACTTCAGGTGATCCACCCGCCTCAACCTCCCAAAGTGGTGGGATTACAGACATGAGCCACTGTACCCGGCTGGAAACAAGTATGTATCTTTGTTTACAAACCTTTGAAGGGCAGTGCTTTGTTCCTGCCTGTGGCTCCTGTGCCCACTAGCACTTTGCATGCTGCCGCCATCTCCAAGCCTCCGGTGTGCTGGGGCCCTCAAGCTTGCTGACTCACACAAGGAACACATGCAGGGCTGGTATCACCCCATAGTCCTGCCTTCCCTTGTCTCCCCTCCTTAGAGTCCTCAAAGGTGGGCATGGAGGGAAGGCAGTTTGCTGGGTAATTAACCAGGTGTAACTCTGCTGGCAGCTATGTGCACTGGGGGACCTCAGGCCAGAGCACCCGGTGGTGTGGTGGCAGAGAAAGACAAACTCCTTTGACGTCCACACCCCAGGGTACCCGCACGAGGCAGGGTGATGATCAGAACTGCCTGTGGTCTAAACTTGGTAGGTGAGAGGTAGTGGGCGTGAGAGAAGCAGAACTGGGGGTGTGTTTGGCAATACCTAGCTTAACTTCCTGGAGCCCTGGGGTGGAAGGCAGGCAGCCTGACTCGGCCCCTTTCATTACACACTCCCAGCCTCCTTGCTTCCTGGGATCGGGGTACCTGTGAAGATTTTTACCTGTTCAGGTCCTTTCAGCTCCCGAAAAAAGCAGCAACAGAGAAAATTTTGATTAAGAAATGTTATATTCTATTCCTCTGGGATCCTGGGCCCCCATAAACATGTGTATTAGTTTCTCATCGCTGCTATCACAAGTTACCATGAACTTAATGGCTAAAGTATGACAGATGTATTAGCTTATAGCTCTGGTGTTCAGAAGTCTGAAATAGGTCTGCTGGGCTGCATTCCTTCCAGAGGCTCGAGGAAGAATGTTTCCTTGCCTTCTAGTGGCCACTGACTTTGCTTCTCTTCTGGCCCCTTTCTCAGTCTTCAAAGTCAGCAGTGTACCATATTTTCTCTTCTGTGATCTCTGCTTCCTTCCTTGCGTTTGCTCTGGGGCTCTCTTCTTTCCTTTTAAGGACCTTGGTGATTACACTGGGCACATTTGGTTAATCCAGAATACCTCCCAACCTCCAGAGCCTGGATTAAATCACACCTACAAAATTTCCTAGGCAGTGTAAGGTAACATATTCACAGATCCTGAACATTAAGTTGTGAACATCTTTTTTGGGGGGCTATTTATTACTCAGCCTAACATGTTAATCTGATTTTCCGTTTTCTTTTCTTTTTTTTTTGAGATGGAGTCTCTGTTGCCCAGGCTATGCTGGAGTGCAGCGGTACAATCTCAGCTCACTGCTGGTTCTATTCAGAAAGAGGAGGCTGGGCATGGCGGCTCATGCCTGTAATCCCAGCACTTTGGGAGGCCGATGCAGGCAGATCACGAGGTCAGGAGTTCGAGACCAGCCTGACCAACATGGTGAAACCCCATCTCTGCTAAAAATACAAAAAATTAGTGGGACGTGGTGGCGTATGCCTGTAATGCCAGCTAATAGGTAGGCTGAGGCAGGAGAATCGCTTGAACCTGGAAGGTGGAGGTTGCAGTGAGCCAAGATCATGCCACTGCACTCCAGCCTGGGTGACAGAGCAAGACTCCGTCTCAAAAAAAAAAAAAGAGAGAGAGAAAGAGGAGAAAGAGAAGTCAGTTTAAAAACAAAAAATAAAAATAAATGCACATGTGGCTTCTCTCTATATGATGAAAGCAAGTCATATTTTTTCTTTCTTTTCTTCTCTTTCTAAATAAAACCAGCAGTTAGAAAAACTAGACCAAAGGTGACACTGGGAAAGACAAAACTGCTTTCAGGTATTCTAAGAACAGAGAGAGCTTACAAAGCCTACTTCTTGTCTTTTGCTTAAGTGTGAACAGATGGCTGTCTTAAAAGAATAGTAAGGTTGGGCACAGTGGCTCATGCCTCTAATCCCAGCACTTTGGGAGGCCAAGGCGGGTGGATCATGAGGTCAGGAGTTCGAGACCAGCCTGGCCAACATGGTGAAACCCTGTCTCTACTAAAAATACAAAAACAAACAAAAAAATTAGCCGGGCATGGTGCCATGCACCTGTAATCCCAGCTACCTGGGAGGCTGAGGCAGCAGAATCACTTGAGCCTGGGAGGCAGAAGTTGCAATGAGCTGAGATGGTGCCACTGCACTCCAGCCTGGGCGACTGAGCAAGACTCCGTCTCAGGGGGGATGCAAACAAAGTCAAGGATTTTTCACTATGTTGCCTCTGAAGTTTATGTATTTTCTTAGAAGGCTTTTAATTTCTTTGTAAAACTGAAAAAGTTTGTACTCAGAGTAAAACATGAATCTTTACCATAAAAAATATTATTGTCTGATTATCAAACATTTCCTTTTCCTCCTTTAAGGAAACTGTTGTAAGATTATTTTCTGGACTACTCAGTCTTACTGGCTATTTATCAGAATAAAATCACTGACTTGTTAATATTGAAAGTAAAGATTAGCTGGTCATGGTGGTGTGTGCCCCTAGTCTCAGCTACTCAGGAGGCTAGAGTCAGAGGATCTCTTGAGGCCAGGAGTTGAGGCTGTAGTGAGCTATGACCATGCCACCACACTCCAGCCTGAAAGAGAGAGCAAGACCCCATCTCTAAAAGAAAGAAAAAATAATAACAGCCCTGAGCTAGTGATTATACTTAAAATAATAATAATAATAAAAGCAAACATTTATGGTGAGCAAAAAGAAGTGTTCAATTTAAGCCTGGAGAAGAAACCAAGTTAAAATTAATCTGGATTCATATTGTATAAAAAATTGAGAATAGAGTTCTATATTTATTTAACCAATGGCTTTACTAATTTAATAGTTACATCTGGTTGCTCTACCAGATAGTTACACTGGCCAGGCGTGGTGGCTCACACCTATAATCCTAACACTTTGGGAGGCTGTGGGGGGTGGATGGCTTGAGCCCAGGAGTTAGGGACCAGCCTGGGTAACTGGCTCTCATTGTCCTGTCTCTACAAAAATACAAGAAAATTAGCTGGGTATGATGGCATGCATCTGTAGTCCCAGCTACTTAAGAAGCTGACGTGGGAGAGTTGCTTGAGGCTGGGAGGTTGAGGCTGCAGTGAGTCATGATGGTGCCACTACACTCTAACCTGGGTGATAGAGACTGTGACTCAAAAAAAAAAAAAAGCAAAGTTACATCATTTATTGAAGGAAAAAAAAAGCTAACTGAGTGAGGGAAAAAGACTAATTTCTCTGGCGTAATCCCTACTATAGAATTCTTTGTTCCAGCAGGCCAAACTAAGGCATTATCTGGGGACCGTGTGGCCTGCTTCTAGGTAAAATCTACAGACAAGGCCGGGTACAGTGGCTCACGCCTGTAATCCCAGCACTGTGGGAGGCCGAGGCAGGTGGATCTCCTGAGGTCAGGAGTTCAAGACTAGCCTGGCCAACATGGTGAAACCCCGTCTCTTTAAAAAAAAAAAAAAAAAATCTACAGACAAAAGTCCCTGCAAACTGAAATTTAAAAAGTGGTAGTAAATGTCAGATTTCATTCTATGGGTAGAAATGAAAAGGAATTATAAATCCCCTTTTGTGTTAGGTTGAATTTATCAAATGCTTAAGATAATATATTCACTTTGGGGAGAAATCTTCAAAGGGAAACGTGGTTGTACATAATACTTCCTGTCTTCACTGGCTCTTCCCACACCCTGTGCTCTATTAATATAAATAACAACAATATTTGACATTTGTGCAGCATTTTGTCCATGTAGGACAGTGCTCTGAGCATTTGGCATAAAATTTTTTTCTTTATTTGGATTTCCTTTTAGCTTGAGGCATATCCATGCTTAGGTATAAATTCCCACGTAATTTCAGGAAATTCTCCTTTCTTCCTTTTCATTTCTTAGCCCATTAAGAGCCCCCAAACAGAACAGGCACTGTGTCTTAAGAAGCGTCTATCCTTCCCTCCTGTGGGAGATAGCTTAAAAATAAATAAATAAAAGCAGCATCTACTGGCGGGGCTTGGACTCCACACCACACTATTGTTAGTTTTCTTTTAGCAGTTGGAGATGGGGCCTTCATAGTGTCACACTGGCCAATTTTGAACCTTATTATGTTTCTTTCTTTCTTCCTTTCAGCTGGGCTTGTAAGGCCCCATATCATGTTTTCAGACAGTACAATAAAGAGTGGTGAAGCACACTGGGTTCAAAACTAGGTTTAAAATACTGATCTGCCACCCAGTAACTACATGATGGGAGTAAGTTACTTTTCACCTCTCAAAATCCTTTGTTTCTTCAATTGTAAAATGGGATGGTAAGCGATCCCACTTCACAGGGCTCGTGTGAAGATTAAATGGTACAACGTAAAGTGTTCAACAGAGTAAGAACTCAAGAAATGTGACTTATTGTTCATAGTTTTCCCATCTTGTTTTGCGTTATTTTTCTTTTTTCTTTTTCTTTTTCTTTTTCTTTTTGAGATGGAGTCTCACTCTGTCACCCAGGCTGGAGTGCAGGGGCATGATCTCGGCTCACTGCAACCTCTGCCACCTGGGGTTCAAGGAATTCTCCTGCCTCAGCCTCCCGAGTAGCTGGGATTACAGGTGCCTGCCACCGTGCCCAGCTAATTTTTGTATTTTTGGTAGAGACAGGGTTTTACCATCTTGGCCAGGCTGGTCTTGAACTTCTGACCTCGTGATCCACCCGCCTCAGCCTCCCAAAGGGCTGGGATTCAGGTGTGAGCCACCTCGCTTGGCCAGCTTTGTGTTATTTTTCTACATAAAACGAATGAAGCCAGCAAGCTAGCACACTTACAGATAGATTGTGTATATAAGCTGCATGCAATATTTCATCTGATCCTCACAATAACCCTGCAAAATGGATACTATTATTATCCTAACTTTATAAAGGTGGAAGCCACATCTACGTATTTTTTTTTCCAAGATCACACAGCAAGGCCAGGCGTGGTGGCTCACGCCTGTAATCCAAGCACTTTGGAGGCCAAAGTGGGCGGATCACCGGAGGTTGGGAGTTCAAGACCAGCCTGACCAACATGGTGAAACCCCATCTTTTTATAAGAAAAAAAAAAAAAAAAAAAAAGAGATCACACAGCAAGCAAATGACAGAGTTGGCCAGGGTATGAATGTTTCACTCCAGATTCCATATCACTGACCACTACACTCATATTTTGCATCTATTGACAGGACACAATTTTAAAATTCCAGATGGAAATTTGCATCACAGGTATTAACAAGAAATGTAGATGTTGTAGAAGGACTGGCTAAGTCATCTTGGTTTCGCACTACCTAGTTGTGAGACAGAAGGCCATCTCTCCTGGGTCTGGAACAAGCACCCTCCTCCCTGTTATCTGTGAATAGAGCGTTCAGGGCAATAAATCACTCTGTGGTTTTCCTTTGCCCCATTGACCCACAGAGGCCCGTTTCACACTCAGTGAATTCAGTATATATCAGGCAGCTTGTAAGGAGTGTAACTGTCACTAAAGGAACGAAGTAATTTTACACTCTCTTTCTAAAGTAAACAAACCTGGACAGCGCCATGAGTCGCCACAGTGAGCTTGGGCGCAAAGGCAGGGCCCCTCACTATGAAAGTGGACATTGTGAGAAGGAAAGGCAGTATTTCTTTTGGAAGTTCACAGGGACATTTTAAGCTCACTTTGATTCCTTTTTCTGGCACCCTGGTTCCTGAAACCACTGTCTGCTGCCCAATCAAATGATGAAACTCTCCAGTGATTTGATATGCTTGATTCGGGGTGCCAGGGATGTCTGCATGGCATGCATGACCCAGGACAGACCACGGGGTGGGGGAACGGGTAATACATAAGAGAGATCTCTCCTAGTCTACCCCCTGAGGTCTTCGTGTAAATAAAATCAGGCTAAAATCCATCTGCAGAGCCTTCAGGTGGCAGCATGGGGAGAGAGAGACCAACCATAGTTCCGGGTGGTAAGAGTGAAGGATATTAAAAGCTGATCGTACTGATGGGAGCTTCAGATCCTATTGGGCACTGGTTAAATCAGCCCTTCTCCCTGTGCCTGCCTCCTTAAGACACTGCCCAGATACCTGATTTCAGAGTTTGAGACCTAGGAAAATTTCCAGAATTCAGTACAGACAGCAAGATGCAGACCCAGCCCTCAAAGCAAGAGAAAAGGAGAAAAACTCTTGGGCCCAAAGACTCTCTTGCTCTCCCTAAGCACGATCAACTAATCTTCCTTCCTCTTCTTCTTTTTATCTCTGTTGAGGAGACGAACAATGACTTGATGGGTGACATAGAAAAAGAACAGCATTAGACACCAACAGTTCTGGGCGCTATGATTAGTAGTTGCTGCTGCTTGTCATAATACATCAGAAAAGCAGCAACCCATCTGTTCCAAATTGATACAGTAAAGGCTCAGCAAGAAGTGTTTATCCAGATTGTGAGGGGGAGTGTCTGCATTTTACGGCACATTGACATGTGTGCCCGTGCAACTCAAAGATGTCAGATACCAGCTTTCTACCTAGCTGTGTATCATGTAACATCTGTCACCACAATAGCTAAGCGTTTTGACAAGTGGGCTGTTTTAGCACGAAAATGTCCAAGTGAGAGGAAGGATATCCTCTGCTGAAAGTTAAATGCCACTCCAAATCTACAACGCCACTTAGCCTAGTCTATACGGAGGATATAATAGGGCATGGAGTCAAACCACCTCTCCAACCCACAGAACAAATTGCTGTTAACACTCTGTGTTGGCGTTTCCCAGGCACTTCTCACTAGTGGTAATTAGCAGCACATAAATGCTAATGACTAATTACCTTGGCCTGTGTAGACATCCGGGGAACCAAAGTAACCTATTATCCAAAAGCCTGACTTCACAGATATAGAGACAGTAAAACCCCAGGTTTTTTCTTTCAGTAACGCCTGGGTTTGCGGGGAGGAGGGAACTGGGGAGGTGGGAAGGTGGCAGGGAAGGTATGTCAATAAATTAATGGTAATTAGATTTTAGGAGGTAGATCTGGGCAATTGTCAGCCTCTGTATGCTAATGTCTCTGAAAATAAATTTAATTCAGGGAGGCATACAGTCTCTGTATACATTTACTTGAAGGTCTGCTTTTCCTCTAAGACACTGTTGTCGGAACGTGTGATACCTAAAACTAACGCAGGAACATCTGGTATCCTTAATAAAACATGTCAGATAAATGGGTGGCTTCTGGGCCGCATATGTGGATATAGGTGAAAATAAATAATTCACTTTTCTGGAAAAAAATATCAAGGTCAAAGAGATGACTCTTCATAACAAAGTGTTAATGTGTTGCAAGCATAGGGCCCTGCCTGTGAAACGCCCCCACTGTGTCCTTGAGGGAGAAGCAGTACAGACTCCTGACTTTCCATAATGTAAGGGGTTAGGGACAGCAGTGGGGTTCAGTGCACGAGAGAACTCGTAGCTGCGTTGGCTAAGCAAGCACAGCTCTGACTTGCAGGCATGTTTGGTTCAGGCGCATGGCTTTGGGGAAGGGGTGATTATAGGGAACTAAAGTCCCACCAAACGACCTCTGGAGCTGCCATTGGTGGAAAGAAAACTGAGTCTTTGAAAAATTTTATTCCTTATTGATCTTCTTCACCTACCTTGTGTAATACATTTTTCTTAGTGAAAGCAGAAGGAGAATTTGAATTTACACCTGTCAATCTTACCTAAATGTAAACATCTGTATTTCAAACTCTGTTGATTTATAGTATATAACTGAAAAGCATTATCTTTTCTGTTGAATAATTAAAGCCTAGCTTTGTTTCTGTATCGTCAGTCCTTTATTTATTTATTTATTTTTTAGACGGGGTTTCACCATGTTGGTCAGGCTGGTCTTGAACTCCCGACCTCAGGTGATCCGCCCGCCTTGGCCTCCAAAGTGCTTGGATTACAGGTGTGAGCCATCACGCCCAGCCGTCATTCCTTTAAAGGGGTTGAAATGGTCCCTTAGGATGTAATCTCATGTGTATTATCTTCCAAAATCTCATTCAAGCACCAAAAAAAACTGAATAGCATGCATTTTACTAATTCAATGTTTTCTCATTTTATTGATTTTAAAATTTTTGTTTCTTTATTTATTTTTTAAGATAGAGTTTTGCTCTTGTTGCCCAGGGTGGTGTGCAGTGGCGTGATCTTGGCTCACCACAACCTCTGCCTCCTGGGTTCAAGCAATTCTCCTATCTCAGTCTCCCGAGTAGCTGGGATTACAGGTGTGTGCCACCACACCTGACTAATTTTTGTATTTTTAGTAGAGATGAGATTTCATCATGTTGGCCAGGCTGGTCTAGAACTCCTGATCTCAGGTGATCTATCTGCCTTAGCCTCCCAAAGTGCTGGGATTACAGACATAAGCCACCTTGTCCAGTTATATATTTCTTTTTAAAAACAGAATCTTGCTCTGTCACACAGGCTGGAATGCAGTGGGTGATCATAGCTTATTGGAACCTCAAACTCTTGAGCTCATGCAATTCTCCCACCTTAGCCTCCGGAGCAACTAGGACTATGGGTGTGTGCCATATTTAAATCTAAAATACTATGTTCTGATTTTAATGTCTCTACACCAAACTCATAAAATGTACATATTATAATAAAGCCCCATCAAAATTAGTGTAGATTTTGGGGCTTTTTTTGTTTTGTTTTTTGAGCCACTCTGTTTATGTTTTTCATAAGTTGTTTTACTACACTATGTAAACACTAGAATGCTAAGAGATTCAGAACCAGAACCATTTCTGGCAATTTAAAATGCCAGAAATCTCTATTCTGGCCATGTCAACCAAACAACTTGTCACTTCTGAGACCTTGGTTATAATAAAACTAAGGAGATAATATCCTTAGGCTCCCAAAAGTCAGAGATTACTTTCGAACCTCAGGATAGTGTAGAAAAATGACCTTGGACATCACAGTAGATCACGCTCGTCCAACCCACAGCGCATGGGCCTCATGTGGCCAAGGACAGCTTTAAATGCAGCCCAAAACAAATTTGTAAAGTTTCTTAAAACATAATGAGATTTTTTTTTTTTTTTTGGCATTTTTTTAAAGCTCATTAGCCATGGTTAGTGTTAGTGTATTTTACGTGTGGCCCAAAAGAATTCTTCTTCCAATATGGCCCAGGGAAGCCAAAAGATTGGACACCCCTGCTGTAGATGAATCTTGTTACACATCGCAATCACCAGGGCCAAGCTGAGATAGGTTAACAGGTTAGAACCCTTTCAAAGGCATGCTCTGAGAATATCTACTTACCATTTGCTTTGGGGAAATGTAGAGTAAGCAAATGGTAGAAAGGTGGACCACGAGAAGGTATACTGAGTCTCACCTTTATTGCTTTAGGTAGTCCGGCTATGGTCCCAGGCTTGTGTATCCATCAAAACATTACCCTGGATTCAGGGGATCCCTACCTCAAGTTGCTCAGCAAAATAGCTCTCTAACCATATCTTCTATAAGGGAGAAGTCTATAAGCCAGACACAGTAGCTCATGTGTGGTAAATACAATTTTCTCTATTTACACTTCCAGTGATGTTTTATTTTTTTTTATTTTTTATTTTTGAAATGGAGTCTAGCTCTGTCGCCTAGGCTGGAGTACAATGGTACAATGTTGGCTTACTGCAACCTCTGCCTCTCGGGTTCAAGCAATTCTCCTACCTCAGCCCCACAAGTAGCTGGGATTACAGGCATGTGCCACCACACCTGGCTAATTTTTTTTGTATTTATAGTAGAGATGGGGTTTCACCACATTGACCAGGCTGGTCTTGAACTCCTGACTTTGTGATCCACCCGCCTCGGCCTCCCAAAGTTCTGGGACCACAGGTGTGAGCCACTCACCGTGCCTGACCATTCCAGTGATGTTTTAATACTCAGTAACATTTTTGTACCCTTAAAAGTTTGACACCTAAATAATTGCCAGCTGGTCCACCTTTTAATATTTTTTTTCTTTTTTTGAGACAAGGTCTCACTCTGTGGCCCAGGCTGGAGCACAGTGGCTACTGCAACCTCCGCCTCCTAGAATCCTCCCATCTCAGCCTCCAGAGTAGCTGGGACTACAGGCATGCACTACCATGCTTGGCTAATTTATATATACATATATATATATTTTTTTTTTTTTTTTTTTTTGAGACGAAGTCTCGCTCTTGTCCCCCAGGCTGGTGTGCAATGGGGCAATCTCAGGTTAAAGCGATTCTCTTGCCTCAGCCTCCTGAGTAGCTGAGATTACAGGCGTCTGCCACCCAGCTAATTTTTGCATTTTTAGTAGAGACAGGGTTTCACCATTTTGGCCAGGCTGGTCTCGAACTCCTGACCTCAGGTGATCTGTCCACCTCAGCCTCCCAAAGTGCTGGGATTACAGGTGTGAGCCACTGTGCTTAGCCTTTTTTTTTTTTTTTTTTTTAAGAGACAAGACAAGTCTCACTGTATTGCCCAG
>PVKP010006883.1:0-30941 GCA_004027715.1 Plecturocebus donacophilus | reverse complement strand
TAGTTTGCCTGCTGGAGAAGCACAATTTTTTTTATTTTTAAGAGACAGGGTCTCGCTGTGTTGCCCAGGCTGGAGTGCAGTGGCTATTCACAGGTGTGATCCCACTACTGATCAGCACGGGTGTTTTGACCTGCTCCGTTTCCGACCTGGGTCGGTTCACCCCTCCTCAGGCAACCTGGTGGTCCCCCGCTCCCAGGAGGTCACCATATTGATGCCGAACTTAGTGTGGACACCCGATCGGCATAGCGCACTGCAGCCCAGAACTCCTGGGCTCAAGCGATCCTCCCACCTCAGCCTCCCGAGTAGCTGGGGCTGCAGGCACACGCCACCATGCCCGGTGAAGCACAAGTATTTTAAAGGTTTTTTTATTCCCATTCCTTTTCCAAATATGAGGTATTTGAAAATCTCAAAAAACGACACCTGGCAAATAAGGCCATCTTACCCCATTTTTCTTACTTCTGTCATTAAAGGCTTGATGAGATTCCTGCTTATCTTTGTCTCAAAATGTTTCCAATTTTCTTCCCCCTTGTCTTAGGAACTACTTATGAGAAGACTCTGATCAGGAAGGAACTTTATAAAAAAATTATACAGCAGGTAGCAATTTTAGTAAGTTGCTACACAAAAGCGCTACTTGGTTTGTCTGGACAACAGAGTTTTCCGTCTTTATTCATTTCTTATTGCTCCTATAGCAAATTACCACCAACTTAGTGGCATAAAACAACATATATTTATTTTCTTACAGTTGTGGAGAGATCAGAACTCCAAAATGGGGCTCAGTGAGCTGAGATGAAAATTGTAGCAGGGCTACGTTCCATTCGGAGCTTCTAAGGGAGTGCCCATTTTATTTTCCAACTTGCAGAGGCACCGGCATGGCTTGACTCACAGTCTCTTCCTCATCTTGAAAGTCAGCAAGGGCCGCTCTAGTCTTCCCTGCAATCACTAACTGATTCTTCTGTCTCCCTCTTCCACATTTAAGTATCTGTGTGTAATCAGACTTGTGATTACACTGGGCCCACCTGGATCATCCAGGCTAATCTTCCTACCACAAGATCAGCTCATTAGCAACCTA
Organism: Plecturocebus donacophilus; assembly: GCA_004027715.1. Taxonomy (NCBI): domain Eukaryota; kingdom Metazoa; phylum Chordata; class Mammalia; order Primates; family Pitheciidae; genus Plecturocebus; species Plecturocebus donacophilus. The sequence goes on along the minus strand of PVKP010006883.1, from coordinate 29,872 downwards.
AATTCCATCTGTTAGTCTGAGTCCCCTTTGCCATGCAATGTAACATATTCACAGGTTCCAGGAATTAGAATGTGGATATTACTGTCAGCCCGTTATTCTGCCCACCACGCCATCTTACTCATCTAAATATTGTAGAGTTTGGCGTATTCTCTTTTCCAGTATTTATACTGATTGTCTATTCACTAGAGTTCTGGACCTGTTTTCCAAAGAATTCCACAGTGGGGGCCACCCCTTACAAGGGATTGGCAGTTGAAAAACAGGAAATGGACGGGGATCATCCAGTTCCCCTGAGTTCACTGAAACACTCCAGGGAGAACACTGAAAATGGCAGACCGGAGCTGGGCACAGTGGCTCACGCCTGTAATCCCAGCATTTTGGGAGCCCGAGGCAGGCTGATCACCTGAGGTCAGGAGTTCGAGACCAACCTGGCCAACATGGTGAAACCCTCTCTCTACTAAAAATAGAAAAATTAGCCCAGCGTGGTGGCACATGCCTGTAATCCCAGCTACTCGAGAGGCTGAGGCAGGAGAATCGCTTGAATCCAGGAGGCAGAGAGTGCAAGATTGCACCACTGCACTCCAGCCTGCACTCTGGAGTGAGACTCTGTCTCAAAAAAAAAGAAGAAAAAGAAAAGAAGACTAAAGTAAGCATTATTGTCTACCACAGCTCATTCCATTACTAGATATAAGCTGAGCATGCTATTCAATTTAATCCATTTCAATTTGATTCAATAACAACAACAAAAAAAATGGAGCGAATATTCTGTGCTTAGCCATGGAATGCCAACACTGAGGCCCTTGTATGACTTTCCAACATGGAGGGGGAAATGAGACAACTTCCAAAAAGACACTGCACATGGTAATGTATGGTAATGTCATAATGGCTATGCCAACAGTGCAACAGGGATGCAAGGAAGGGAATGCTTGCATTTGAGGGGATGGCATTCCAGATGCACCTCAAAGGATGGGGAGGAGCAGATTAGGGGGAACAAGCTGCCAAGCAGAGGGGTTGTAGGAAAAACGATCTGTCACTTGAGTACTTGGAGATGCTTGCACTATTTTCCAACTGCAACAAAACTATCAAAATCAGTGTTTTATAACCTTGTTACATTTGACGTTTTGGACCAATACTGATTTGTAGAGGCTGACACTCCTGTGCATTGTCCAATGCTTAGCAGCGTCTCTCGTCTCTGTCACTAGATACTAGTAGCACACTGTGTTCCAATCCTCTAGTTGTGACAACCCAGAGTTCTGGAAGTATTGCCAAATGTCCCTCAAGGGGCGAAATTGCCTGCCTCCATTGAGAACCATTGATCTAGAATCAATTTTAATTTTTATCTTAGATAATGACTTGAAACAAACATGAAATGAAAAGCTAAAATCGGGCATAGCTATGGATTGACAGAGCTGTAAATCCCTGATAAAGGAGTCTTGTTTCTTTAGATATTGTTTACACCACTCAAGATTTAAGGGCCAGAAGCTCTGAAGAGATATAATTATTATCTGTGGGAACTCAGCCAGTCCAGAGCACTCTTATCCTGGAGATATGGACATTATCCGTAAAATAAAAGGCATAAAGTTCTATACTCCACCCAAAGGCAGAGCTTACCCAGCTGGCTTTCCAAGGGCATATCTGATGATCCTGTATGATAGCAGGACCTTCACACATATCTCTCCACACTTCAAGAGTTTTCACAGAATTTTTTTTTTTCTTTAAACTTAAATGATAGTACACACCATGTCCAAAGTAGCCCAGGTTTACTCTTCAGGGAGAAACCTTTGGAAATACTATCGAGTCTTTTACAATTACGTTTCTAAATCTTTAAAAGGTCAAATAGTTGAAAATAAAATCTTTGAGAGTCTATTTGTTTAACATGTGTGAGGAAGGAGAGTGGCCCAGAAAAATAATATTTACTTCCAGTTGCATGTACATGAAGAGCTAAGAAAACTCACTAATAGAAAATGTGGGCCTGGCGTGGTGGCTCACGCCTGTAATACCAGCACTTTGGGAGGTCAAGGTGGGTGGATTGTTTGAGCTCAGAAGCTTGAGACAAGTCTGGGCAACATGGCAAAACCCCATCTCTACGAAAAATACAAAAATTAAACAGATTTGGTAGCACACACCTGTAGTCCCAGCTATTTGCAAGGCTGAAGTGGACGGATGGCTTGAACCCAGGGGACAGAGGTTGCAGTGAGCTGAAATCACGCCACTGCACCCCAGACTGGGTGACAGCCAAACCCTGTCCAAAAAAAAAATGTTTGAACTGGATCTGACCACTGTACATTATAGGTATTGAAACATCACCTCATAAATATGTATAATTATTGTCAATTTAAAAAATAAATAAAATTAGGAAAAATCAATAATAGTTGGTAAAAGAAAGAAAAAAAATGGAAGGAATGAAAGAAAGAAAAGGGAGAATGTGTAAAAAGTAAAATTAGCTTAAACTGCTGCTCCAGTAGAAGGTAGTCATAAATAATCTTGGATTTTGTCAAATCCTTCCTCCCTCAGAATACCACAAAAATGACCTGTTGATAAAGTAGAATTTTATTTAAAACTATTCTAATGAAAGCAGAATGACTCTATTGCTTATTGCAGTAAAAGTAACCATTACCCTAACAGTGTCTTAATAGTGCCTGAGAGGCTAGAGGACAAAGGTAGGATATTTATGATGTTTTGGGGGACTGGTTATGGGTTCGTCGTTCAACGTGGAGGTCTAATTGGAATTAGGCTAAAATTTATGACATAATAGTTTAGGATTTTAAAAAATAGGATTGGGGAACACAGCAAGGAAGGAGTTTCAAAGTGAACCTTGAAGAGTAAATAGTCATTTATAAAATGTCTATCTGTTGCTCAAGAAGGGGATGTTTACTGAGGGTTAGTTGAGTAGCCTGTAGTTTGGATACATTTTGGAGTTCTTCTTTGCTTTTGTTTTTTTCTGGAGACAGAATTTCACTCTTGATGCCCAGGCTGGAGTGCAGTGGCGTGATCTTGGCTCACTGCAACTTCTACCTCCTGGGTTCAAGTGATTTTCATGCCTCTGCCTCCAGAGTAGCTGGGATTACGGGCACGCGCCACCATGACCGGCTAATTTTTGTATTTTTAGTAGAGACAGGGTTTCACCATGTTGGCCAGGCTGGTCTCAAATTCCTGACCTCGTGATACACCCGCCTCAGCCTCCCAAACTGCTGGGATTACAGGCGTGCGCTACTGTGCCAGGCCTAGATTTTGGAATTCTTACAGCAATAAAGCTATCTGCCACATTTTTATGGGCAACTTTCTGGGAAGAGCCAAATTATGTTAATGTAGGCAGTTGAAGAGTGAAGTCCTATTAAGGTACACAGCCAGCTGTGTGGACATAGATGGTTCTGGGTCTCAATCTGAAAATATAAAAATGTGTAAGAATAAGATACTACAAGATCATCGTCCTCTCCCCACCCAAACTCATTCTTTTTCTTATGTTTTTCTGTCTCATTTAATATTTCCATCTACCCTGACACCCAGGCCAGAAACAAGAGTATCTTCCTTGACTCATCACTAACATTTAATCAGTGATCAATCCTGCCTCTTTAAGATGCTAGGTATTTCTTGAATCCTTGTGCTCTTCCTTCCTACCACCTATTTCCCAGTTCAGTCGATCATCCTCCCTCACCTGGATACTCCAGTATCCTCTTACCCAGTTTCCCATCTCAATCCATGTAAGTGACATTTTTAGATGTACTCTGTTACTTGGAAACATTGGGATTGGACATAAACTTGTCTCAGTTTTAAGAGAATCTTTTAGTCAGCTATGATTCGATTAAAGAAAAATAAAAAAAATCTTTGTTTTTCCTGGCCGGCGAATGTGTATTCTAGTTATCCTCACCTTTTTCATGATTACTACCTTGTCCTTTATCCTCAGGTGAGCCCAAAGATAGGAACTCTGTCACTGCTCACTCAGAGGGGAAACGGCAGTCAGAGAAGGGAAAAGATCAGGGGTGGGGTAGGGGCTACAGCTATTTGTTGCACATGTTCCTTATTTATTTATTTATAGAGATGAAGTCTTTCTCTGTCTCCCAGGCTGGAGTGCAGTGGCACAATCTCAGTTCATTGCAACCTCTGCCTCCCAGGTTCAAGTGATTCTCCTGCCTCAGCCTCTGGAGTAGCTGGAATTACAAGTGCCTGCCACGCCTGGCTAATTTTTGTATTTTTAGTAGAGACGGGGTTTCTCCATGTTGGTCAGGCTGGTCTTGAACTCCTGACCTCAGGTGATGCACCAGCCTTTGTCTCCCAAAGTGCTGGGATTACAGGCATGAGCCACTGTGCCTGAACATATTCCTTGTTTTAAAAATAGTATTTAAAAGTCCTACTTTAATTAAGTCTTCCCTGTGGATACCATTGGTATACAAATTCCATCTCTGTCACCAGCTGTCTATCTGTCCACCCCCAGCTCTTGCATCTTTGCTGGTACCTGTCACTGAAAGAGTTCTGTGTTTTGCAATGGAACTGCCTAGCCCAAAGGGACAACAAGACCTGCCAAGAGTCAACTCCAGGATGGCCAGTAGGTGACAACTGACTGGTGTGTAGATACAAAAGCCCAAATACTTGCCTTAGGTGGACAAACTTTGAGGTGTAATTTTCACTCCAGAGTTCCAAACAGGATCAGACTGAGTCTAGGACTTCTCTTGAAACTGCTCCATTGCTTGGCTTCTTCCCTTTTCCTTTCCCTAGTCTGTTTCTCCCACTTTCTTACTAGTTTCTTCTAGGATCATTTCCTTTAAAAATGACTTTAACTCAGCTGGGCCCGGTGGCTCACGCCTGTAATTAAAGCACTTTGGGAGGCTGAGGCGGGCGGATCACGAGGTCAGGTGATCGAGACCATCCTGGCTAATGTGGTAAAACACCGTCTCTACTAAAAATACAAAAAATTAGCCGGGTGTGGTGGCACATGCCTATAGTCCCAGCTATTCAGGAGGCTGAGGTGGGAGAATCGCCTGAACCCAGGAGATGGAGGTTGCAGTGAGCCGAGATCGAGCCACTGCACTCCAGTGGGGTGACAGAGCGAGACTCTGTCTGAAAACAAAAAAAAGACTTTGACTCAAATCTTTGGTTCAGGATGTGCTCCTGAGGTTACCTAACTTACACATATCCCTGAGGTTCCTTCACCAGAAATAAATCTAAAGATTTGACTCCCTTGCCAAAGCTCATCACCTATTTACTGCTTTCTTAAGGCATCTGAGGCTGCTCATCACTGGTGTTTGTCTAGCTCTCCAGTCTCAAGGCTCACCAATCCCACTTTCCCACTCTACAGTGCAGTAACATCAAACAGCTATGGTTCCCATTCATCTTTCTGCCATCTGGTTGGTTTCTGATGTTCCCATTATCTGTGAAATTTTTAGCAGTCCCTCAGCCTCCACAGCTTCTCCAGACAGGGCAAGGTTCCTCTTTTGTTCTCTTCTGATCATCTATTCACTCACCTCCATTGCCTTTACCACATTACATTGCAATTCTCTCTCTGTCTTTTTTTACTCTTATTGCCCACCCTGGAGTACAGTGGTGAGATCTCGGCTCACTGCAACCTCCGCTTCCCAGGTTCAAGTGATTCTCCTGCCTCAGCCTCCCAAGTAGCTGGGATTACCTGCATGCACCACCATGCCTGGTTAGTTTTGTATTTTTAGTAGAGATGGGGTTTCACCATGTTGGTCAAGTTGGTCTCGAACTCCTGACCTCACGTGATCCGCCCGCCTTGGCCTCCCAAAGTGCTGGGATTACAGGCATGAGCCACTGTGCCCAGTGCAATTCTCTTTTTGTTCGTCTTCCCAACCAGACAGTGAGATCCTTAAAAGCAAAGACCATGTCTTCAGCATTTTAAAGCTCTCACTAGCTAGCACAATGCCTAGCACATTCTGTTATTGAGGGTTTTTGAATGATTTCACATACCTTATTTTTTTCATGCAGAGTAACCAGAGATGTGAAGGCAATTATAGCAGTATGAAACTCAATTATATCGCTTGGAAACTAGAAACACACTCTTAAAATAATAAAAATGACAAAGACTTTCAAAATATTTATGTTCCTGGCAGTCAAGGCATAGCTCTAGTGATTAAACTGATAAGATGTAGGGATTGGGGCTTCATCCTAACATATGAGTCCTTGGGCTTTTTGGCTCAAAAATTTTTTCAGTCCAACTCAGATGATCTAACTGGCTGGCAAGCCTTTATGTAACCCTTGTTGTTTTCTTAGTGGCTTTGTTTACATTTTTTTTTAACTTTGTGGTTTTTGTGGACTCCACAGGACTGCTCCCTGACCTACCTCCTGGATTAGGAACACAGCTACTGGTTCCACAGCAGCTACTCACCACCATGCCTCATCCCTTAGCTGAGTTGGCATGAGTGAAAATGCCACAGGAAAAACAAGAGAGGGAGCTAAAATAAGCTCACTTGGTTTCATCCTGCCAGAAACTATCTGGGAGAAAAATTCGACATCCATCAAATGTGAAAATGTCAAAATTAGGAGAAAAAGAAATGTATTTGCTACTTGTAAGGAAAATTCACATCCTATCAACTGGAGAAGAATGTTGGCAGTAGGGTTTGTGGCATGAAGATCCAGGGTCATCATGAGGTGAGAGGTCAGAGCAAGCAGTCCCCACACATTTAGCTGTGCAAGGAAAGGTTTTTCTTTATGTACAAATGGTTCACATCTGGAAGATATGGAGTCAGAGCTGCATTGGGAGCACTCGAGAATCACAACACATCTGTCATTGGGAAGTCTGATTAAAGGTCTCTTCTCTTTTTGTTTTAGAGACAGGGCCTCACTCTGTTGCCCAGGCAGGAGTGCAATGGTGAAATCATAGCTCACTGCAGCCTCAAACTCCTAGCTCAAGCAATCTTCCCACCTCAGCCTCTTGAGTAGCTGGGACTACAGGCATGTGCCCCCACACCCAGCTACTTTTAAAAAATACTTTTTGTAGAGGAGACAAGATCTCACTTAGTCACCCAGGCTTGTCTCGATTGCCTGGCCTCAAGTGATCCTCCTGCCTAAGCCTCCCAAAGTGTTGGGACTACAGGCCTGAGTCACCTTGCCCAGCCTGAAGGTCTTTTTCTGTTTTGTTTCTCATAGTATGGTCTACGTGCTACTCACCCTTGTCCCCTCTTGCATTGCCAAAAACATTGTTCCAGAAGTCATCCTTTTTCTCCCAGAATTGTCCAATTTCACTACCACTGGATCACTCCCATCAACATCAACCCTCTTGATTTCTTCTATTGCTCCCTAATCCTTTCTCTATCTCCCCTTCTCCCTATGGCTCTCGTAACATTTCACCTCTCCTTTTAGAACTTCTTTGACAAGTTTTCTATACTGCTGTCTCCAGTTACTGTCCTCACACTCTCAGTTTAACCAATCAGGCTTTTGTCCCATTCGTTGTCAAAATCGCTCTTGTCAGGGTTACCATGGACCATCCGATTGCTAAATCCAAGGGTCAGTTCTCAGTCCCCAATTTACTTGATCTATCAGCAGCATTTAGTGCAGCTCTTCACTCCCTCGAAAATCCTCTCCCTGTCACCTGCCCTCTACAGCATGGCTTCTAGGAAAATCCGCACTATGGCTTTCCTCCTCGCTAACTGGTCCCACCTTCTGAGTCTCTGTGCTGGTTCTTCTTCATCTCTCTGGCTTCTTGACACTGGAATACTAGGGGCGCAGTCCTTGGAATGCTTTTCTTTTCTCTGTCTGCTCTTTTGTGAATTCATCCAGTCTTGTGGCTTTAAAAATCTTTTATATGCTAATGACTTCCAAACTTAAATTTCCAGCCTAGGACTCTTTCCTCAAATGTAGATTTCTGTCTACATAACATTTTTACTTGGATGTCTAACATACATCTCAAACTTAGCATGTCCCCAAACGAATTTCTGATTTTTTCCCTAGAAACTTCTCCCTGCAGTCTACCCCCGTCTCAGAGCTATCCTCCCAGGGGCACAGGCTTGCTTAATGAGTTTTGGACTCATGTTTTACCCCCTGCTACCACTTTTTTTTAAAATTTGAGATGGGGTCTTGCTATGTTGCAATCGGACCACTGTTCACTTATCTCGTTATGACAGTGTGTCTAACTCATCATTGTCTCTTTTCTGGGTTATTGTAGTAACCTTTTATTTGGGCTTCTTGCTTCTACCTGTTTAAAAATGACACCAACACCTCATTCCCACGCACTCCCTATCCTTCTCTCTTGCTTTGTTTTTCTCTAACCCATTTACTGCCTCTTAATCAGTATATAAAATATACATTTTATCACCTTTATTGAGGTATAGTTTACCTATGACTCAATATACCCACTTTAAGTGTGCATTTCGATGAGTCTGACAAATTTATACACATGTAACTATTACCACAATGAAGGAATAGAACATTTCTTCTGTCAAAAAGTTTCCTTTTGTCCCGTTCTTTGCAGTGAATTATCTCCCCATCCCTGGCTCCAGGCAACAGCTGATGTGCTTTTTAACAATGGGAGTGAGAGTGAGAGAAAGAACATGTTTTCTGTTAATGGGAATGATCTAGCAGAGAAGAAAAATAAATGATGCAGATCACAATAAACTTTCCTTTTCTAGAATTTCATATAAATGAAATCACTACCTACGTGCTCTTTTGTATCTGGTGTCTCATTCATCATAATGTTTGTGAGATTCATCCATGATGTTGCATGTATTGGTATTTCACTCCTTTTAAAGTTCTGAGTGTATTCCATTTTAAGGATGTATACAACTTGTTTATTAATTTGCCAGTCAGTGGTCATTTGGGTAGTTTCCAAGTTGGAACTCATGAATAAAGCTGAATAAGTATGAATAAAACATTTGTGTACAAATCTTTGCATGGATATGTTTTCATTTGTCTTGGGTAAAGACCTAGAATTTCTGGGCCATAGGGTAGCATTTAATTTCTTTATTTTATTTTATTTTTAGAGATGGGGTTTCACCATGTTGGTCAGGCTGGTCTGGAACTCCTGACCCCAGATGATCCACCTGCCTCGACCTCCCAAAGTGCTGGGATTACAGGAGTGAGCCACCACCTTCAGCTAGCATTTAATTTCATAGGAAACTGCCAACTGTTTTCCATAGTGGTTGTACCATTTAACATACCCTCTAGCTGTGTATGCAGTTTCTAGTTGCTCTACAACCTCCATATCACTGACACTTTTAGTTTAGTTTAGTTTTTGTTTTTTTCAATTTCAATAGTTTTTTGGGAAACAAGTGGTGTTGGGTTACATGGATGGGTTCTTTAGTGGTGATTTCTGAGATTTTGGTGCACCCATCACCCAAGCAGTGTATACTGTACCCAATGTGTAGTCTTTTATCCCTTACCTCCCTCCCACCCTTTTCCCCTGAGTCCCCGAAGTCCACTGTATCATTCTTTGTTTGTTGCTTTTTCTATTTTATTTTTTTGAGACCAAGTATCACTCTATGGCCAAGGTTGGAGTGCAGTGGTGCCATCTTAGGCCCACTGTAACCTCCGCCTCTCTTGTTCAAGTGATTCTCCTGCCTCAGCCTCCCGAGGAGCTGGGATTACAGGCACCCACTGCCATGCCTGGCTAATTCTTGTATTTTTAGTAGAGATGGGGTTTCCCCATGTTGGCTAGGCTGGTCTTGAACTCCCGACCTCAAGTGGGAGGCAGTGCCTGCCTTGGCAGCCTGCTGGGATTACAGGCAGGAGCCACCATGCCCGGCCCCATTGTATCATTCTCATGCCATTGCATCCTCAAAGCTTAACTCCCACTTAATGAGTGAGAACATACAATGTTTAGTCTTCCATTCCTGAGTTACTTCATTTAGAATAATGGTCTCCATTTCCATTCAGATTGCTGCAAATGCCATTATTTCTTTCCTTTTTATGGCTAGGAGGATTCCGTGGTATATATTTACCACATTTTCTTTATCCTCTTGTTGATTGATGGGCATTTGTGCTGGTTTCATATTTTTGCATTTGCCAATTCTGCTGCAATAAACATGTGTGTGCAAGAATCTTTTTGTATAATGACTTCTTTTCCTCTGGGTAAATACCCAGAAGTGGGATTGCTGGATCAAATGGTAGTTCTTTTAGTTCTTTAAGGAATCTCCAGACTGTTTTTCATAGTGGCTGTACTAGTTTACATTCCTACCAGCAGTGTAAAAGTGTTCCCTTTGCACCACATCCATGCCAATATCTCTTTAAAAAAAATTTTTTTTTATTATGGCTATATTTGCAGGAATTAGGTAGTATCACATTGTAGTTTTGATTTGCATTTCCCTGATAATTAGTGATGTTGAGTTTTTCATATGTTTGTTGGCCTTTCGCATATCTTCTTTTATTTTTTATTTTTTTAAAGATGGGGTTTCACCATTATGGCCAGGCTGGTCTTGAACTCCTGACCTCAGGTGATCCACCCACCTCGAATATCTTCTGAGAATTTTCTATTCACGTTCTTAGCTCACTTTTTGATGGGATCGTTTTTTTTCTTGCTGAGTTCGTTTGAGTTCCTTGTAGATTCTGGATATTAGTACTTTGTCAGATGTATAGACTGCAAAGATTTTTCTCCCACTCGGCGTGGTGTCTGTTTACTTTGCTGATTATTTCTTTTGCTGTGCAGAAGTTTTTCAGTTTAATTAAGTCCCATCTATTTATCTTTGTTTTTGTTGTGTTTGCTTTTGGGTTCTTGGTCATGAAGTCTGTGCCTAAGCCAATGTCTGGAAGGGTTTTTCCAATGTTACCTTCTAGAATTTTTATGGTTTCAGGTCTTAGATTTTGTGTGTGTGTGTGTGTGTTTATAACAGGTTTTAATTTGTAAAACAGAGGTTCCTTACTAAATTATAAATACCATTTTATTTCAATTTTTTACAGATCTTCTGATTCTTGATCATCTTAATTATCAAGAGTTGTATACAGGGAATAAGTGTTGATGTTCACTATGATTTAAGCTACTACTGTCCCATAGTCAGTAGAGCTTTTATTAATGTCCAGAAAGAAAACTTTCAATCTTTATGAACAGCCTAGGATTTTGCAGTTGTTTCTGAAGGCTGAAATTCCCCCGCTTCAAATTTTTCTTTGAATTTTAAGTAGTCTCTTCTTTTATCGAAATACTTTATCCACTGTTGGGGACAACTCGATTCGAATGAGCTTCTTAACTTCTTGCATTGAGAAGCATCGTCTGTGTTCTCATCTAAACACTTCCAGTACTCATCCCGGGCGCCCCGGCAGACCCGTCTTTCCCTCATAGATGGGGCTGCCGTTCCTAATGGGATGAAGCTCTCTGAAAACGTCACGGGAGGAAGCGGTCACGCAGGCCACCACCCGGCGGACGAGGGCGCGGGGCCGAGTCCTGGTCGCCCCGCCGGCTCGAGCTCTAGAAGCGAAGACCTTCCCAATCGCAAAAAGCAATTCGCGCGGCGACATCGCTGGCTCCTTTTTTATCCTTCCGTGCACCACGGACTTTTCAAAGAGCTCAGGTCTTAGATTTAAGTCTTCGATTCATCTTGAGTTGATGTTTGAATAAGGTGAGAGATGAGGATCCAGTTTCATTCTCCCACATGTGGCTTGCCAATTATCCCGGCACCATTTGTTGAATAGGGTATCATTTTCCCATGTTACGTTTTTGTGTGCTTTGTCCAAAAGCAGTTGACTGTAAGCATTTGGCTTTATTTCAGGGTTCTCTATTCTGGTCCATTGGTCTATATGCCTGTTTTTATACCAGTACCATGCTCTTTTGGTGACTATGGCCTGATAATAGAGTTTGAAGCGTATAAATGTAACGCCTCCAGATTTGTTCTTTTTGCTTTGTCTTGCTTTGGCTGTGCAGGCTGTTTTTTGGCTCCATATGAATTTTAGGATTGTTTTTCCTAGTTTTATGAAGAATGAAGGTGGTATTTTAATGAGAATCACATTGAATTTGTAGATTACTTTTGGCAGTACGATCATTTTCACAATGTTGATTCTACCCATCCATGAGCATGGGATGTGTTTTCATTTGTTTGTGTCATCTATGATTTCTTTCAGTAGTATTTTGTAGTTTTCCTTGTAGAGGTCTTTCACTTCCTTGGTTAAGTATATTCCTAATTTTTTGTAGTTATTGTAAAAGGGGTGGAATTCTCGATTTGATTCTCAGCTTGGTTGCTGTTGGTGTGTAGCAGGGCTACTGATTTGTGTACATTAATTTTGTATCCTGAAACTTTGCTGAATTCATTTACCAGTTCTAGGAGCTTTTTAGATAAGTCTTTAAGGTTTTTAGCTATTCTAGTGGGTGTATAGTGGTATCTCATTGCAGTTTTAATTTGCCTTTCCTATGACGAAGGCTATTAACAGTCTTTTCATGTGCTTATAGTCATTCATATATCTTTGTTGATAAAATATCAGTTCAAATCCCTCCACAAATCTTTACTTGCATTATTTTTTTTTTCTGTTGAGTTGTAAGAGTTGTTTATATATTCTGGACATGAGTCTTTCATCAGATGTTTGTATTATAAATATTTTCTCCCTGTATGTAGATTGCTTTTCATTTGCTTAATAGCATCTTTTGAAAAACATACATTTAAAAAATTTCGAGGAAGTCCAACTTATCAATTATTTCTTTTAGCATTAGAACTTTCTATGTCCTAAGAGATCTTTGCTTACCTCAAAGTTGTGAAGATTTTCTCCTATAACTTAACATATATTTTGCTTATTTTATTTTGTCTCCTACAAAATAAAAAAATGCAACAAAATGCTAGAGGAAATGAGTAGAACCCAACTGGTTATGTCCACATTTTCCAATTTATAGCTTAACTAGTCTGTATTTTCTTAATTTGCTGATGTGCTTCTTTAGAGAGACAATACAGCATAGTGGTAGAGTAAAGACATCCAAAACAGACAGACCTGGGGCCGAAATCTGCAGCTTGTGACTAGCATCTTGTTTGGGAAAGTCCCTTAACCTCACTGAGCCTTAGGCAAAATGGAAACAATGATGAGTTTATGACACCAAGCCTGTGTCCCAATCCTGGGCAAATGGACAAGGTTGAATGAGTTTTAGATGCTATTATTATTATTGTAAATTCCAAGCTGCCAGTGCCAAGTTAGCCAACAAGATATGGTGATTAGTATTTATAAAATAGTCAGAAGTTAGAACTACTGCTGTGATTATTATTAAATTATTACAGGAGCATCTCCCAAATAGTAATGAGCCACACATTTCACAGTTGGCAGTATGTTTTCGAAACAAAAATTTGGGGGTGTTGATAATTTGTTACATCCATATGTCAACAGATTTCTTCCAAACTTCTAAGAATAGGCTAACCTCAAGTTATTTTGACCACAAAAGGACGACCTAAAAATGTTTCTTGACTAGTGCTGCTTCTGTTTCACAAAGTCAGGTCTGGAAGAGGTTTTGTAAGTTTAACGCATTTGTAGCAATTGTTTGTTTGTTTTCTTCTCATCCTTGACAGTGACAACCGTGTGCAGGTCTTAGGACAGAATCGAGATTTACCTGCTGTCTTTCTTTTCCATTCACCGTCTCTGACAACGTCTATATTAACAGAAATTTTGTAATTTCTGGCTCAGAGAACTTTCAGGCAAGTTTGTGGGATAACTATTTCTCCCACATTATTTGTATGTTGGTTTATAACTGCATTAGTTTGTCATGTTTAGGATGCTGGCTAGGCTGGGCACAGTGGCTCATGCCTGTAATCCCAGAACTTTGGGAGGCCGAGGTGGGCGGATCACTTGAGGTCAGGAGTTCGAGATCAGCCTGGCCAACATGGTAACATCCTGTCTCTATTAAAAATACAAAAATGAGCTGAGTGTGGTGGTGAGGGCCTATAATCCCAGCTACTCGGGAGGCTGAGGCAGGAGAATTACTTGAACCCAGGAGGCAGAAGCTACAGTGAGACGAGATCGCACCACTGCACTCCAGCTTGGGTGACAGAGGGAGACTCTGTCTCAAGAAAAACAAAAAAAGAGGGGAGGATGGGGTGTGAGGAAAAAAAAGAAAAAAGAAAAAATATAGAATGCTGGACTAAATATGTAGTAAGCAATCAGGGCTCAAACACTGGTTGCCTTTAGTATAGATACATGAAACCAGCCACTCACAAAGGGCAGCTTTTTGGCTCCTTCTGAAAATTGCTAAGCTGTCTGCACAAAAGTCTCATGATGTATTCTGTGGTGACTTTCCTGGGGGATGTAAACACAGTATAACTTGAATTAGGTGTAACTAGGTTGTGGTGACTTAGGGGCTTCTGCTGTTTGTATGATTTGAAACCTGCACTGCTGGAGCAGCAGAGCTCATTCTCAGTGAAACATCCTGAAAGCATAAAATGACTCACCCTTCGAACTCTCACTGATCTATTGGCTTCTAGTCAAACCACACGAGATACTTACAGTTTGGTTTTGATGATTTGTCATATAGTTAAGTAGAATTTAGCAAATGTTTATTTGCTTCCTTATCCCTGAATTATATGCTATCTCTCCATGTTTCCTTGGGGTGTACTATTCCTTCTTCAGAGTTAGGAAAGCTGGTTCTTAACATAACAGAATGATTCCTCTTTCTGAGCACACTTCCAATTGCACAGAATGTCTCTGGGTGTCAATGTGTGCTTCCTTCTGTTTCTCTGCTTCTTTTGGGGTTTGCAAGAGGCTGTTCCTGGGACACTTGGCTGAGGCACAGGTGTGTCTAGGGAAGCTCTCAGAGTTACGACCAGTGGGGCAGAGGAAGCTTCTTCTGGCCCAAACAGGTGCTACATGTCCTAAGCATGGGCATGGTGCTGGTGGTGGGTGCTGGGTTCTGCTGAAGCCTATTGCCCTTGGTGAATTACAGCATGGTTTTATTCTGCAGTAGAGATGAATGTGTGATCGTGTGACGGTGGTTGCTTTAGGTTATCCGTTTATCCATATATTTTAAGACATGGTCTTATGCTGTTGCCCCAGCTGGAGTGCAGTGGCGTAATCTGGCTCCCTGTAGCCTCAACCTCCTGGGCTCAGGTGATCATCTCACCTCAGCTCCTAAATAGCTGGAATTGCAGGTATGCGCCACCATGCCTGGCTAATTGTTGTATTTCTTTCAGTGACGGCGTCTTGCTGTGTGGCCCAGGCTGGTCTCAAACTCTTGGCTTCAAGCAATCCTGCCTCGGCCTCCCAACGTGCTGGGATTACAGGCGTGAGCCACTGTGCCCTGAGAGTTTTGCATACTTTAGTGTGAATAGTTTCCTGTTTCCTGTGTACTGATATTTACAGGAGAGGAGGTGCAGGGGGAGGCAGAACCAAATGGAAGAAAAAAGCACTGAGTATGTGAGGCGGGCAAGGGGGGTGGGGGGGCCATGCTGAAAGACAGGAAAGGTGGAAGGGTGCCAAATCGCAAATCTTCACACTCCCAGTTGTTTGTTTGTTTCTTTTTTTAGACACAGTCTGGCTCTGTCACCCAGGCTGGAGTGCACTGGTGCAATCTCAGCTCACTGCAACCTCAGCCTCCCGGACTCAAGCGATTCTCCCACCTCAGCCTCCTGAGTAGCTGGGTCTACAGGCACATGCCACCATGCCCAGGGAATTTTTGTATTTTTTGTAGAGACGGGGTTTTGTTGGCCAGGAGTCTCAAACTCCTGAGCTCAAGTGATCTGCCCACCTTGACCTCTCAAAGTGCTGGGATTAAAGGCATGATGGAAGTGGAATGCAGAGGCCTTTGTGGTTATTAGCAGACAGCCTAAAGCAGTGGTCCTCAGCCTCTACTGTACATTAGCATCACCCAGAAGGTTCTCAGACTACTGAAGCCTAGGCCCCCCTTCTCATCTCCAGCCAGGCAAATTCAATTGATCTGGGGTGGGGCTTAGGGATCAGTATTTTCGTAAAATCTCCCAGTATTTCTCAAAGGTAGGCAGGGTTGAGAACCCCCTGCCTAAAGGAAGCTTGAGGAGTCCCCAAGAGTGGGGATCCCCACTTTGGTATCTTCTCTTATGGAGCCTGGGGAAGTCCTAAGGACTGGTCAGCAATGGAAGAAATCCCCATTTTTATTCTGTGGGAAGGGGAAGAGGACGTGGGTCAGTCATCACCCTGGAAACTCCCTGGCCCTCAGGACTCTCCCTGCTGTCTTTACTGGCCACAGAATGCCTTCCTAAAAAGGTGTGGCCTGATGTTTATGTCCATTCTTTCACTTTTTTTCAGGACAAAATTCCATTAGAGATATTTACAACTAACCTTTTCTCAAGTTAGATTTCAGACAAGTTGATATGGTCATAACATGATTTTCCGGTTTGGCATGGATTCAGACCTACTTCCCCAGTAGCAAGAAAAGCCTATGGGGTTTTCTGAAACATTTCTTAAACATAATCATAATGCAGTTTACAACTGCCATAGGTGTGGACAAAATATATAGTAGTATAATCCACTTTAAAATCAGATTAATGATTCTGAGCTTCTAGATTAAAACTGAAAAAAACTTATCTCTTCCAAGACCTTGGTAAACACAGTAAACATGGAAGAATTAAGAAACTATTCTGAAACATCAGACTCAGTGTTCTCATCTGAAAAATAGGATCACAAACATCTGCCTTTCTTGTCAAAGATTTGTTTATGAAGATTAAATTAGATGATTCAGTTGCGTGCATGTTAGAAACTGTAAATGAAGGGGAAGGAGGCGTAGAGGGAAGCTGTGGCCCTTTGTGTTTACACAGTTGCATGCTGAGAATTTGAAAAATGAAGATGATGCAGACACTGGGCTATTAGGACTGGTCTAGACTCTGCTTATAATATCCCTTACTGCTGGATTTTCCGGTTGCAGCTTTTCTTGGATGGTGACTTACTTTGATTCTTTTGAACCAGGAATGTTTCCTCCTGCTCCATGTTCACCTGCTAGGTTCAAGAAACTGACTGGACATTCTTTCCACACGGGCCATAGCATGGCGATTCTGAATGGCATCATAGCTGCTGTTACTGTAGTGTGGTCCCTCATGTAAGCCCACACTGGAGCAATATTGTTGGCAAAACTTAGCCATGATTGTTTTATAATAACAAGAAAGAACATCATTGCCTACCCAGAAGACCAAGAAAATTGCTGTTTATTGTGTGGTTCGGATATATGTCAACTTCATCGTAATTGTGGAAGACCTTCTAAAGCAGAGTCTAGGCATGGAGATATCTGAGTATTAAGTGTTAAGTACTTTTCTCAGTGTATAAGAGGCTTACTTCATCTTTTTACTTTTGTGTGTAGTTCTTACAAGTTGTAGAAAACATTTTAATGGAAATCAAACTTGAAAGCTTGAATACAGAACAATGCTTGCCTTTCCATTATGTACTACATTTTTTTTTTGCTATGATATACTGATACTTCTGTTTAATTGTGAAAGGTTTCTTATTTACACATCTAGGAAAGCAAATATCTACTACTCTGAAATTTTATAGAACCTATTTTTAAATCAGAATAGTTTTCAATATTCATATAATTAATAAAAGGTGCATTTATATTTTTATCTGGCATAATTCTTTATAATTTTTAAATGTATTTTCCTACTACATCTTGAATTTGTATGTTTAAAAATTATTACATCTAGACAACTGTAAACATTATTATTTTTAGCTGATGCAAATGTAATACCTGCCATTTTTACTAATTTTTTGTCTTTGAAAAAGTGAAAAAGCACATTGACCTAAGTTTAAAATTAAGTAAGTTTATTTTTAACAAAAAAGACTTTTAAAAAGGTAAATTATTTAAGTCACTAAAATATTGAGAAACGTGAAATTTTCACTATTTCTATTTCCACAATTCCAAATATTCATCTCAGTGTATAAATTTTTACTTCAACAGAACTTACATTATTTTGTTTTTAATAAATATAAACCTGGAGGCACAGTAGCTCACACCTGTAATCCCAGCACTTTGGGAGGCCGAGGCGGGTGGATCACCTGAGGTCAGGTGTTCGAGACCAGCCTGGCCAACAGGGTGAAACCCTATCTCTACTAAAAATACAAAAATTAGCCAGGTGTGGTGGTGCCACACCTGTTGTCCCGGCTACTGGAGAGACTGAGGCAGGAGAATTGCTTAAACTGGGAGGCAGATGTTGCAGTGAGCCAAGATTGTGCCACTGCATTCTAGTCTGGGCGACAGAGCAAGACTGTGTCTCAAAAAGATAAAATTAAAAAAAATTTAACTTTTAGGGCTGGGTGCAGTGGCCTGTAATCCTGGCACTTTGAGAGTCTGCAGTGTGTGGATCACCTGAGGTCAGGAGTTCAGGACCAGCCTGGCCAATATGGTGAAAATCTATCTCTACTAATACAAAAAATTAGCTGGGCATGGTGGTGCATGCCTGTAATCCCAGCTACTTGGGAGGCTGAGGCAGGAGAATCGCTTGAACCTGGGAGGTGGAGGTTGCAGTGAGCAGAGATCATGCCATTGCACTCCAGCCCGACAATAAGAGCGAGACTCCATCTCAAAAGAAAAAAACACAACTTATATTATTGAAATGGGAGTATGTGTGGACTTTTATTACATGGAAATACTTTGTGATGCTGAGGTTGGGGGTATGGATCTCATCACCCAGGTAGTGACACATGGTGAGCGTAGCACCCAATCGGTAATTTTTTTTAACCCATTCCCCTCTCTCCATCCTCTCTCCAGTAGTCCACAGTGTCTATTGCTCCCATATATATGTCCATATGTGCTTAATGTTGAGCTCCCACTTTTAAGTGCGAACATGTGATATTTGGTTTTCTGTTCCTGCATTAATTTGCCTTAGATTGTGACCTCCAACTGCATCCATGTTGCTGCAAAAGATATGATTTCATCCTTTTTCAAGGCTGTGTAGTATTCCATGGGGGGTATATGTACTATATTTTCTTTATCCATTCTACCATTAACAGGCAACTGGATTGATTCCATGTTTTTGTTATTGTGCATAGCATGGCAATGAGCATATGAATGCGTGTATCTTTTTGGCAGAATGATTTATGTTCCTTTGGGTATATATCCAGTGATGGGATTGATGGGTTAAATGGTAGTTCAATTTGGAATTTGCATTGAAAACAAATCACCTTATTTATTTAGCTAGTTCTTAATTCCAGGAAGCCATGGAAAATGAAAATGTGCATATTAGCTCACCCACATGTCAATCAAGATTTGCTAAAAAGATCTTACTTTGTTAGATATTTTTAAGTTTTTTAAAGAAAACTTTTCAGGCATGGTGGCTCATGCCTGTAATCCCAACAATTTGGGAGACCGAGGTGGGAAGATTGCTGGAGTCTGTGAGTTTGAGATCAGCCTGGGCAACACAGGGAGACTGTTCTCTACGAAAGATTGAAAAAAATTATCCAGGTGTGGTGGTGTATGCCTGTGGTCCCAGCTACTCAGGAGGCTGAGGTAGGAGAATTCCTAAAGCCCAGGAGGTTGAGGCTGCAGTGAGCTATGATTATGTCACTGCACTCTAGCCTGGGCAAGAGTGACTCGTCTCAAATATATATATATATGTTTATTAATTATATACATTTACTAATATATATGAAAAATAAAAACTAAAACTTTTCGAAGGTTTTGGTCATTTCATCTTATTTTATCCTTACATCCACTTAATAGTATAATAAAACCCCAATTTCAGCAGTTTCAGCAATAGACTGTCTTGTTTCTTCTGCTCAAATTATTCTCACCCTCTCTAACCCCTAGGCTATTTTGAAACACATTCCAGACATTTTATCATTTTATTCACAAGTAATTCAATTTTAAAACATGTTTTGAGATAAATGGTAGTAGTTTCAACAACAGCAAATGGGGAAGTTGAGAACCCTTGGCACCCTGCATAAGGTTATATAGGTTCTTAGTAAATGAATGTGGCCATCACGGTGAAATCCCATCTTCAAAAAAAAAAAATTAGCCAGGCGTTGTGGCATGCGCCTGTGATCCCAGCTACTCGGGAGGCTGAGTCGTAAGAATCGCTTGAACCCAGGAGGCGGAGGTTGCAGTAAGCCGAGATCGCGCTACTGCACTCCAGCCTGGCGACAGCAAGACTCCATCTCAAAAAAAAAAGAAAAGAGAATTGCTTGAACCTGGGAGGCAGAGGTTGCAGTGAGCCGAGGCTGCTCCACTGCACTCCAGCCTGGAGCCTGGTGACGGAGTGAGACTTTGTCCCTCCCCCCACAAAAAAAAGAAAGAAAAGAAACAGGCAACACTTTTTTAACGTTCGTTTAAAAATATATCATGTCTCATGAGTAAATATGTTTTGCTAAAAAAAATTACCAAATGTGTATTATTTAGGGTTCGTTCTTTGGGATTAGGGAATAAATGAGTTATAAGAATTAGTAAAAAAAAAAAAAAAAAAAAAAGTAAAATAACTAGAGGGGCTTCATTATCTTGTCCAACCCCTTCATTGCAAAGATGAAGAAACTGAGATCTACCGAGAATAAGAGACTCCCCTCTTTTTTCTTCTTGCATAGAAAAACCTGTATTCACCGCTGGAATTTCAAAAAGAGAATTAGTTGACATTTTGCAGAGATGAGGCAAAAGATTCCAATGGGTAAAATAATTAAGAACTTGCTTTAAAAGGGTTGAGAATTTAAATGAGTTCTATAAAGATGTATTTAATTGTAGAATTTAAATGAGTTCTATAAAGATGTATTTAATTGTATTTATTTATTTTTTTGAGACAAGAGTCTCACTGTGTCACCCAGGCTGGAGTGCAGTGGTGTGAACATGGCTTGCTGCTTGTTCTCCTGGGCTCAAGCGATCTTCCCACCTCAACCTCTTGAGTAGTTGAGACTACAGGTGCATGCCACTACATCAGGCTTTTTTTAATTTTTATTTTTTTGTAAAGATAGGGTTTTGCCGGCCGGGCGCAGTGGCTCATGCCTGTAATCCCAGCACTTTGGGAGGCCGAGGTGGGTGGATCACCTGAGGTCAGGAGTTCAAGACCAGCCTGGCCATCATGGTGAAACCCCATCTTTAAAAAAAGAAAAAAAAGAAAAAAAAAAAGACAGGGTTTTGCTATGTTGCCCAGGCTGGTCTTGAACTCCCGGGCTCAAGCAATCCACCTGCCCCAGTGTCCCAAAGTGTTGGGATTACAGGTGTGCACCACTAGGCCTGGACATTTTATTTTCTACTTTCCCAGTGTTGTGTAACAGTGTTAATAATATTGATGATGTTAAAGGTGAGAAAGTGATGACAATGTCTAAGTGTCCAGATTGGTTAAACTCATTTTGGAGTCAGTAGAATAGAACAATGTTCTCCATGGAGCAATGATTCTGGTCAGAAACAGACATGACAAAATGTAATTATACAGAGAATACATAAGATCCAAAAAAAAAAAGTTCATATTAGGGAAAAACAAACCCAATAGTATATAATTCAATAGTTTCCTTCAAAATCCAGGTGAAAGAGAAAGAGACAAAGTGTGTGTGTGTGTGTGTGTGTGTGTATGTGTGTGGGCACGCACATGTGTGTGTGGTTGTCTAGCCATTAGCAGTGGCAAGCAAATTAGCATAAATTACACTTGCAAGACTTAAGGTCACGTAGGCTATTATATCATTCATGGATATAATAGTCAACAAGAGTCATGGTGCCAGTACAAGCAACTCTGATGGCGGACCAAAGAAAGCTTCCAGGCAGTGGTTACTATGCCAGTGCTCTCCTGAACATTGGGGTCTTTTAGATTCCATATCAGCTAAGAGTTACTACACTGGTTCTGTTTTGTTTTCCTGGGTAGAAATATAGGTATGAAAGACCTTGACTGCTTAGACTGTTGGGCCAAACTCCCAGAGATCCTGAGTTTTAAAAATTATTTATTTATGCTCTCTCAGGTCCATGCCTCCAAGATGACAAAGAAAAGAAGGAACAACGCTCGTGCCAAAAAGGGCTGCAGCCACGTGCAGCCTATTAGCTGCACGATCTGTGCCTGATGTGTGCCCAAGGACAAGGCCATTGAGAAATTCATCATTGAAAACATAGTGGAGGCCGCAGCAGTCAGGGACATTTCTGAAGTGAGCATCTTTGATGCCTGTGTACTTCCTGAGCTGTATGTGAAGCTACATTACTGTATGAGTTGTACAATTCACAGCAAAGTAGTCAGGAATCGATCTCGTGAAGCCCACAAGGACCCAGCACCCCACCCGATTTTGACCTGCGGGTGCTGCCCCACAACTCCCACCAAAGCCCATGTAAGGAGCTGAGTCCTTAAAGACTGAAGATGGACTATTCTCTGGAGAAAAATAAAATGGAAATTGTAGTTAATGTTGCATGCTGAGTGTATCTGTGCCAGATAGGGTGGGAATTTTGTGTGTGTTAGACCAAGTGCAGAGTGACACATACTATTTTCATGGGGAAGAAAGCTTATTTATATAATCGTTTTTGGTTTTTTTTGGGAGACGTCTCACTCTGTCACCCAGGCTGGAATGCAATGGCGCGATCTCAGCTCACTGCAACTCCCGCCTCCTGGATTCAAGCAATTCTCCTGCCTCAGCCTCCCAAGTAGCTGGGATTACAGCAAGTGCCAACACACCCAGCTAGTTTTTTGTATTTTTAGTAGAGATGGGGTTTTACCATGTTGGCTAGGCTGGTCTTGAACGCCTGACCTCAGGTAATCCACCCGCCTTGGCCTCCCAAAGTGCTGGGATTACAGGCATAGCCACTGCACCCAGCTATTCATGTAAACTAATTGTTTGCAGTCATATCCTTGGCCTCACAATTTGCATAACTGTGTGAAATAAAGGGAGTTTAGGCATAAAAAGAATTATTTATTTTATTTCAAAAATTTACAAAGTTGGGGGGAGGGGAGAGGGGAAAAATTTAAAAAGTTTTTGTGGGTACATAGTAAGTGTATATATTCATGGGGTACATGAGATGTTTTGATACAGGCATGCAATGTGAAATAAGCACATCTTGGAAAATAGGGTATCCATCCCCTCAAGCATTTATCCTTTGAGTTAAATAGGGTAAAGCGTAGTCATTGGTATATTTGTACATGTTCCTCAAGTGATTCTAACGTGTGGCTAGGGTTGAGAATTGCTGACTTAGAAGAAGAGAAGCTCTTCCTGACTGCAGCTCTTCTGGGGGATGAGGAATTGTCTTCCTGTACTAGGAGTTACCCACATCACTACCCATGGAGCTGACGGAGACATCATGCTCTCTAGGAGGATATAAGCATCATTGGGATGAGGAGTAAGGTGGTATCCATGACCTCTCATGAAATTGACTCCCTTAGTGGGTAGTTAGAGTTCAACAGTGGAGACTCCATATGTAATCAGAGCTCTTATCATTAGGGACCTGGACATTCTCTGAAGTCAGAGCAAGCAATTATTTTTAATTTTTAGGTGAGGGGTTTTTTTTTGTTGTTTTTTTTGTTTTTTTGTGAGACAGAGTTTCACTCTGTCACCCAGGCTGGAGTGTAGTGACACGATCTCAGGTCACTGCAACCTCCACCTCCCAGGTTTGAGCAACTCTCCTGCCTCAGCCTCCCCAGTAGCTGGGATTACAGGCACCCACCACCATGCCCAGCTAATTTTTTGTACTTTTAGTAGGGATGGGGTTTCACCATGTTGGCCAGGCTGGTGTCGAACTCCTGACCTCATGTGATCTACCCACCTTGGCCTCCCAAAGTGCTGGGATTACAGGCGTGAGCCACCATGCCCAGCCTCTTCAGCTTTGTTTTCCACGTTTTACTCTCAGATGCTCTCAGTCCCATCAGGTGGATTCACTAATTGTTCTCAAAGTGCATCATCACATTGTCCTTGTCCCTCCCTCGTCCCCATGTTCTCATCTTGTCTGGGATATTTTACCTTCCTCCCTCTGTCAGTTTATTGCCTCCTCCAAGGCCTGGATGTAGTCACACCTCCTTCCCAATATTCGCTCAGGTTATTTCAACTCGCACTGATTTATGTTTCCTCAGACCTACTACACTAGTCATAATTTACAATTATTTCTTTATGCCTTGCGTTAGTTTTATTTTTGTTAACTATTCCTCTTCAACTAGATTGCAAGCTTGTTGAGAATGAAATCTGTAGCTTTTTCTTTTCTCATTCACTATATCGGGCTGAATTTGTATAAATACATCCATAAATACTCAGTTTATGGGATAGAAAATTGAGATTATATGCTGAAAAATTTAATATTCAAAATCTGTGACAGTAGATGTTTATAGTATTTTAAAAGAAATTATGCTTTTCTTTCTCTGCTCACTGAAATAGTTTTCCTGTTTGCCCAATGTGTATCAGTTACATCAATAATACAACTTAGGAAAGATTACAGTTTAGGCTGGTCCACTGGTAGTGGGTTATCAGAACTTATTAACATTAGTGTCACTAAAGTTGGTATACAACCCCCCACTGCTAAATTTGACTGCCTTTAAAAAATAAATAAATAAAAAATAAAATAAGATTACAGTTTATAGGTTTAATAATCAAACTTAAATATTTTACCTATTTTTTTCATATTCATCAATGGCATTAAAATAGATGCAGGCCACGCATGGTGCCTGAGTCCTGTAATTCCAGCACTTTGGGAAGCTGAAGCAGGAGGATAGTTTGAGCTCAGGAGTTCAAGACCTGTCTGGGCAACACGGCAAACCCTGTCTCTTCTAGAAAAAAAACCAAACCAAAACAAAACAGATTTAGTCAAATTTAAGTTATTATAGATGTGAGTTTATCACTCTCGTGACGATGTCATAAGCTCAAGGGTAAGAAAGTCATACCCTTTTTCTAAGGTCATTTAGCTAATGCCATTTCATCTGTATTCCCTTATAGTAGTCATGCTGGAATGTAATATTTAGGAAAAATGAATCTTTAAGAACCTATATGTAAAGAACATGTATAATAGTAATAATTATAAAATTAAATAAAATCATAAGCTGAACCATCGGAAAATACTAGCACAGATAAAAGCCATCATCCAGTGGCTGACACCTGTAATCCCAGCACTTTGAGAGGCCAAGGCGGGCAGATCACCTGAGGTCAGGTGTTCAAGACCGGCCCGGCCAACATGACAGAACCCCATCTCTACCAAAAATACAAAAAATGAGTCAGGTGTGGTGGCGGGCACCTTTAATCCGAGCTATTTGGGAGGCTGAGGTGGGAGAATTGCTTGGACCTGGGAGGCAGAGGTTGCAATGAACTGAGATCGCACCATTGCACTCCAGCCTGGGTGACAGAGCAAGACTCCATCTCCAAAAAAAAAGAGACCCATCATCTGGGTACCATTTCCTCCTGGAGGACAGACATATTTACTTTTTTGTAGAATGTTCCCCCAGTTGTCTAAGTATTGCTTGCTGGTTATAAAACTAATAAAAGTTTACAACAAAAATTTTAAAAATACCAAGCTTCATCTTATGAGTGGAATTGTGTCCTCCCCCAAATTTGTTAGTTGAAGTCCTAAACCCAGGACCTCAGAATGCTAGTCTTGGAGATAAGGTCTTCAAAGAGGTGATTAAATTAAAATGAGGTCACCTGGGTGGACCCTAATCCAATCTGAATGGTGTCCTTACAAGAAAAGGAGATTAGGATACAGATAACATACAGAAAGAAAGACGACTTTGTGAGGACACAGAGGGAGAATCGGCAAGCCAAGGAAAAGGGACTTTGAAAAATCCAAATCTACTGATGTCTTAATCTTGGATTTCTAGCCTCCAGAATTGTGAGAAATAAATGTCTGCTGTTTAAGCCACCTACCTAGTCAGTACTATTTTATTAATGAAGCCCTAACAAACTATAGAGTATATAAATAGGAAAGCAGCATTGCACTTATAATCCCACCTTTGGGATGAAACAAAACTGTTTTAAGAGCTTAATACATATATACACTAAGTGCTTTCTAATACAAATGGGTTCATGGTATGCATCAAGTTTGTAAACATCTATCATGGACATTTTCCCCATGAAATATGTGCAGATACACAACATCCTTTGTTACAGGCTCATAGTCTTCTAATGGATTGAACCAATCCTTATTAATAGCCTTATCAATAACGTTTGAGTCAAAGTCAGTGTTCCATTGTCTTTGACTTTTTTAGTAGCCATTTAGGTTGTTTTTGTCTTTGTGCTAAACACTGCACAAAGAACATGTTTATTTTTGTACTCACATCTGTGTGCACTTGAGAGATTAAAAAACATGATTTAAGGGCTGGGTGCAGTGCCTCATGCCTGTAGTCCCAGCACTTGGAGGCTGAGACGAACAGATGGCTGAGCCCAGGAGCTTGAGAACAGCCTGGGCAACATGGTGAAATCCTATCCCTACCAAAAATACCAAAATTAGCCAAGCATGGTGGCACAGGCCTGTAGTCCCAGCAGCTTGGGAGGCTGAGGTGGGAAGATTGCTTGAGCCTGGGAGGTTGAGGCTACAGTGAGCCAAGATTGCACCACTGCACTCCAGCCTAAGTGACAGAGTAAAATAAATAGACTTAAACATTTTTCCTCTGATTAATGTATTCATTGAAAATAATCATAGAAATAAGCAAAAGGGGCCGGGCGCAGTGGCTCACACCTGTAATCTCAGCACTTTGGGAGGCCGAGGCGGGTGGATCACAAGGTCAGAAGTTCAAGACCAGCCTGGCCAACATGGGGAAACCCCATCACCACTAAAAATTCAAAAATTAGCTGGGCGTGGTGGGGGGTGCCTGTAATCCCAGCTACTTGGAGGCTGAGGCAGGAGAATTGCTTGAAACCAGAAGGTGGAGGTTGCAGTGAGCAGAAATTGCACCATTGCACTCCAGCTTGGGCAAGAGAGTGAAACTCCATCTAAAAAAAGCAAACAACAAAAAAAGAAACAGGCAAAAGGTTGGCCGGGTGCAGTGGCTCATGCCTGTAATCTCAGCACTTTGGGAGCCCGAGATGGGCAGATCACCTGAGGTCAGGAGTTTGAGACCAGCCTGGTCAACATGGTGACTCATCTCTACCAAAAAATACAAAAAATTAGCTGGGCACGGTGGTGCATGCCTGTAATCCCAGCTACTCAGGAAGCTGGGGCAGGAGAATTGCTTGAACCCAGAAATGTCTAGCAGCAGGAGAAACTCATCTGCAAATACCTCTGGAGAAAAGCATTTCCCCTTCCTCTGGGTCGGGGAGATTCCTTCCTAGGGAGGATAAAAGGGGGCAATACCATGATTTTGAATCCCAAATTCCACCCCTTTCTCTTCTCATTCCCTTAGAAAGCTCTTTTGGAATGAAGTCAAACTTCCATGTAAAGACCACACAGTGGTCAGGCACAGTGGCTAGTCCCAGCACTTTTCGAGGCTGAGACAAGAGAATTATTGGAGGCCAGGGGTTTGCAACTAGCCTGGGCAACATAGTGAGATCTCACCTTTATTATTAAAAAAAAATAAGGCTAGTTGTGATTACACACACCTGTAATCCTAGCACTTTAGGAGGTGGAAGTGGGTGGATTGCTTGAGCCCTAGAGTTTGGGACCAGCCTGGGCAACATGGTGAAACTTCAACTTTACAAATATAAATAAAATTTTTTTAAAAATAAGAAACATTAATACAACATACGAAACATAAAAAAATTATCAGCAGGACGCAGTGGCTCATGCCTGTAATCCCAGCACTTTGGGAGGCTGAGGTGGGCAACACCTGAGGTCAGGATCTTGAGACCAACCTGGCTAACACGGTGAAACCCAGTCTCTACTAAACATACAAAAAATTAGCCGAGCATGGTGGCAGGTACCTGTAATCCCAGCTACTCAGGAAGCTGAGGCAGGAGAATCGCTTGAACCCAGGAGGCAGAGGCTGCAGTGAACTGAGATCATGCCACTGCACTCCAGCCTGGGTGACAGAGCAAAATTCCTTCTCAAAAAAAAAAATTATCTGGGCATGGAGGCACACATCTGTAGTTCCAGCTACGGAAGGGGCTGAAGTTGGAGGACTGTTTTGAGCCGGGGCGGCTGAGGCTGTAGTGAGCCGAGATTGAACCACTGCAGTCCAGCCTGGGCAACAGAGTGAGACCAACTCTAATACATAAATAATTAATTAAATAAGTACACACAGCACTTTGAAAGAGAGGAAAGAGAATAAATGATAAGTTGTAATTTAGGATAGGTAACCTGATCTTAACTCCCTATGTATGAAAATTTTAAATTTATCAATAAGTTTCATCATCTGTAAGATGAGGAATGGGCCGGGTTATAAGCTACAAAATTTTCAGGCTGTAAGACTAATTTACCTGTTTGAACACTACCGCCACACGATGCCTAGCACAAAGCAGGCTCTCCATACATGTTTGTTGAGTTAAATTAAAAAGGGACATCCTGAGATGTTTAATCGGCATTAGAAAAAAGCGGGAAAAAAAGGGACAGAAAAAATGGCAAACTAGATTAATTACTTTGTAAAAAAATAAATTGACGCTCTGTATAGATAACTGAAAAGAGCAAATTCCTCTGCGGTAGGATGTCTGCTAATGATTTTGCTCCTAATTATCCTTAACTTGATGATTGTGAAAAGATTGCATGGTAATAAAATCTATTAAATTGTATTTGGCTTCAAAGATAACATAACCAGATTGATAAAATAAATATTAAAGTTTGAGCTCACTCTGTCCAGAACTGGACAACTGAGTTAAAGTATAGTAAATTAGGCTGGGTGCGGTGGCCCACGCCTGTAATCTCAGCACTTTGGGAGGCCGAGGCAGGTAGATCACCTGAGGTCGGGAGATCAGCCTGACCAGCATGGAGAAACCCCGTCTCTACTGAAAATACAAAATGACTGGGCGTGGTAAGGCATGCCTGTAATCCCAGCTACTTGGGAGCCCAAGGCAGGAGAATCTCTTGAACCTGAGAGGGGAAGGTTGTGGTGAGCCAAGATCCTGCCATTGCACTGCAGCCTGGGCAACAAGAGGGAAACTTCGTCAAAAAAAAAAAAAAAAAAAAAAAGTATAGCAAATTGGGGTAGAATTCATTGCAGATATTTAAGAAAGATGGAAGGCCCCTGGTGGATAAAAAGGACCAACCCCCCAAGTTTGTAATTTATCTCACCCTCCTTTATCATCAAAGCAGAACTGGTAGGAATTCTTTCTACTGATTGCGAATTGCCTGCTCTCCATACTGGCCTTTGGTTACTTCTTGTTTTCAAGACTGTTCACTTAATCATGCTTCCTCTTTCTAAATATATTGGGAGTGGGCAAGGGGTAACCCAGATACTCCATGGAATTTGTCCCAGGTCTCCTTCTTTCCAATTGAAATGGAAGAAAACTGTGGGAATTGGTACTGAATATTATGAGTAAATTCACTGGAGGCTGATTAAAGTTTAAATGTCCTCCACAATAAAATTCTCATACTCTTAAATTTTGTCTTTAAAGAGAAAGTGTGAAAAGAGGAAAAATCAGGCTGGGTGCGGTGGCTCATGCCTGTAATCCCAGCACTTTGGGAGGCCAAGGCGGGCGGATCATGAGGTCAGGAGTTTAAGACCATCCTGACCAACAAGGTGAAACCCCATCTCTACTAAAAATACAAAAATGTTAGCCGGGCATGGCAGCATGCACGTGTAGTCCCAGCTACTCAGTAGGCTGAGGCAGGAGAATCACTTCAACCCGGGAGGCGGAGGTTGCAGTGAGCCGAGATCATGCCACTGCACTCCAGCCTGGGTGACACAGTGAGACTCTGTCTCCAAAAAAGAAAAAAGAAAAAAGGAAAAATCAAGTAATTGTGGGATCTGAATAAATGATGCCTCCAAACACGTTAACTCAATTATCTAAAGTTTAAAAGATTTTTAAAATATAAATTACATGGAGGATGGTGTCAATGATTTCTCTTCTGCTACATGCTTGGTTTCAGTCTTATTCAGTATCTCCAGCACCCGCAGGATGCTGACCTTAAGAAGATGAATGCCAGTCACTGTTAGTAGGTCAATGCTGAGTTTAAGACACCCCTGGCTGGGTGTGGTGGCTCACACCTGTAATCCAAGCACTTTGGAGGCCAAGGTGGGCGGATCACCTGAGGTCAGGAGTTCAAGACCAGCCTGACCAA
>PVKP010006882.1:5257-80417 GCA_004027715.1 Plecturocebus donacophilus | reverse complement strand
TTGGCTGCTTATTTGTTATTTTCATCCCCTATTCCTTCCTGTCTCCATTGTTAAACACAATTATTGGCATAAAAGAGGTTTTTAATACCCATTTTTAGACTGTATTCTAGCCTGGGCAATAAAACAAGAATCCCATTCTCTCTCCCTCTTTCTCTTCCTCTTTCTTTCTCTCTTTCATTCTTTTTTTCTTTCTTTTGCTTTCTTTCTTTCACCTTTTCTCTCTTTTTCTAAAATCTCTTCCTCTTTCTTTCTCTTTCATTCTTTTTTTCTTTCTCTTGCTGTTTCTTTCTCCTTTTCTCTTTTTCTAAAATCTCTTCCTCTTTCTCCTTCATTCTTTTTTCTTTCTTTTGCTGTTTCTTTCTCCTTTTCTCTCTTTTTCTAAAATCTCTTCCTCTTTCTCTCTTTCATTATTTTTATTAAAAAAAAATAACTTTCAAAACTATAAAAAAAAGACAAGAAAATTAAAATGGTACATGAGAAAATATCTATTGAACACAAAATAAGGTATTGATGGGCTAAATAAACAAAAGGGCTTAAGATTTGTAGAAAATAAATAGCAAAATGGCAGATATAAATCCTGTTTTATCAGTAATTACTTTAAATGTAAATAAATAAAGGCATAGGTAGAATAGTTAGGAAAACACCATCCAACTATGTTGTCCACAAAAGATACCCATTATGTTTAAAGACACAAATATGTTGAGTGTAAAAGGATGGAAAAATATATACCATACAAACAGTAACCAAAAGAGGAATGGAGTAGCTGTACTAATATCAGACGAAATATAATTTAATAGATTTTAAAATTGTTACTACAGATGAAGGACATCTTATAATAATAAAAGGGTAGATCTGTCTAGAAGATAAATAATTATTAACATATATGCACTTAGCAACAGAGTTCCAAAATACATGATGTGAAAACTGACAGAATTAAGGAACAATCAGACAAGTCAACAATAATAGTTGTAAACTTCAATACCTACTTTCAGTAATTGATAGAACAGCTAGGAAGAAGATTATCAATAGGGAAATAGAAGACTTGAACAATATTGTAAGCCAGCTAGACCCAACAAACATCTATAGAACTCCACTTAACAACAGCAGAACACACCTTCTTCTCACATGCACAAAGAACATTGTCCAGAATAGATCATATATTTGTCTATAAAACAAGTCTCAATAAATGAAAAAGATTTAAATAGAAAGTATATTTTCCAACCACAATGAAATGAAATTAGAAATCAATAATAGCCAGGCACAGTGGCTCATGCCTGTAACCCCAACACTTTGGGTGGCTGAGACGAGAGAATCACTTGAGGCTAGAAGTTAGAGAACAGCCTGGGAAACACATCAAGACCCTCATCTCTTAAGAGAAATTAGTAACAGGAAGAAATCAGTAAATTAATAAATACGTGTAAATTAGATAGCATATATCTAAATAACCAGTTAAGGAAGAAATTACAAGGTATATTAGCAAATATTTGAGAATGACTGAAAAAGAAAATACCATACTAAAGCTTAATAGAATGCAGCAATTGCACTGTTTGAAGGGAAACTTACAGCTGCAAACACCTATGTTTAATAGGAAGAAAGACCTCAAATCAATAATGTAATACCTAGATAATTTGTAATACCTAAAACAATTTTCCAATTTTTTATAAAGTTAAATGTATACTTGCCATAACACCCATCCTATTGTTAGGTATTTGCCCAAGAGTTGTGCCATTTTTTCAAATGTTAGAACTTGAAATAGGAATTTCTTTAAGATAATAATACCAAATAAAACATTTTCTAATAAAACTCTTATTTATTTTAATCCCTGGGAGTCTTTAAAATTCTGAGTAGAATAGCTTATTCTAATTCCTAAATCTTGTCTATAAATATACTTGGATTAACATACAATGAATTTTAGAATTGTGCAAGTTTTTTTTTTTTTTAATTGTATGTATGATCTGAAACTTTTCGGTTTTGAGAGACAGATTTTGGGTGTAGGTAGCCCCAGTGTCAACATGAACAAATGATTGATTTCATTAGAAACCTAGTTACAGCTTTAATTTTCTGGTGTCATTGTGGATTTATTCTTAAATTTTGAACTTTCTTTTCATATTTTTGTAGTTTTGTTGCTTCACCTCTAGCAAAATCATTTGGCATTAAAGAGACAATTCGAAAGGTTACACCAAATACTGTCTTAGAGAATTTTTTCAAACATTCCACAAGGCGACCATTGCAAGTAAGTACAAATTCTTTGCTTTTTGATTTAAAAATCTTCTTTTTTAATGGTTCAGTTATCTATAGCTTACCTTGTATATGCAAGAAATCTGTTCTAGTTGACCAGCAAATGGTTTGATTCATTTGGATTTATTATTTCTTTGTTTTGTTGACAGGTTTAGAACATCACAAGTATGATACACATGATAATATAAAATAATAAATGTTAACAGTTGAACTATTGTATGTAACTATACTGTTGAGCACTAACGATCAGTGCCATAATTTGGGCATAAAGGTCAAAATTTAGTTTTTTTTTTTTTTTGAGACCAAGTCTCACCCTGTTGCCCAGGCTGCAGTGCAATTGGGCGATCTCAGCTCACTGCAACCTCTGCCTCCTTGATTCAAGCGATTCTCCTGCCTCAGCCTCCTGAGTAACTGGGATTGCAGGTGTGTGTCACTATGCCCAGCTAATTGTTCGCATCTTTAGTGGAGACAGGGTTTCACCATGTTGGCCAGGCTGGTCTCAAACTCCTGACCTTGTGATTCACCCGACTCAGCCTCCCAAAGTGCTGAGATAACAGGCATGAGCCACTGTGCCTGGCCCAAAATTTAATTTTTAATGATAGAATATATACAAAGTATACAGTTGAAGAAGGATAATTATTAAGGCAGAGAAGCTCATATCTGATAACTTTGATGATTGTGGTGTCATCAAAATGATTACATGCATTTTGAAAATGTTCATAGGGGTCACTTTAATGAGTAGGACCGTTATTTTATTCAAAGCCTCAACATACTTAGAAATATGCTGTGTCCCTGACTGCTCTCCAGGGAGAATTTCTAAGAGAATCACAGTTCTCTTCACAATATAGTGTCCTTCATTTATGTTGTTGTGTACTGCATATTTAAATAGATGCAGAAAAAGAAAAAAAAGTTTTTAATAGTTAAAAAAATAATGTCCAGGTAAGTCTAGTGTTCACTCCAGTTTTATTAGACTTCCGTAGTTAAAATGACAGATGAAACAAAAGTTCTCCAAAAGTGGCACAACCTCTATGATGATACAAACAGCTGTCCCCAGTAATTTTAAAAATCAAGTACATATGCTAACGCAGTTCTAAAATAGATAGATTTTTAAGAGTCCTGAATTTTATTTGCTAAGTTGCTTCTACTATGATAGTTGCTCTAATTGTTCTCGTGGTTTCTCTGCATGTGAAGGCACAATGGGGTATAGTGTCCAGAATTGCTCATAGCAGGTGAGAGTTGTCTCTAACTTGTTCTGCCCTCAGTTTCTATATTTGACTGCTTTTGTAACCCAAGGATAGTCTGAAAAAGCATCTTTATATGATTTTTATTCCCATGTGCTTTAAATGACTACAGTCATTCATTTAAATCCTTTTGTTACCACTGGTGATAATAATGCCAAAGCATCCCTTTACTCATTTCAAAAGGGAAATCATTTAGCTATGTTTATGAAAAATTAGGACTCTTTCTGGGATGCTTACCATTCTCTTTGTTTGGGAACAACTAACTTTGGTAATACTTCATATAAAATGGGAAGAATAGTGCTATTCTACCACTTAGTTGCTCTACTTGCTACTGCTAAGAGCTTCTAGCCAGCTTTTCACGATATTTAAAATTATCTAGAAAATTTGGTCCTTACCAGGCTTCTCTGCTATGGAGGAAAAGTGGCCATGTGACAAAGGAAAACTAAGAAAAGACGAAAAGTTTCATAGAGTGGTAGTCTTTCTTTTTCATGATTAAGATGAGGAAACTTAAGGCCCAGCCGAAGGGGAGTGGGTGATCATGCTGCTAATGAGTGGCTGAATCAAAAGCTGTAACCTGGCCCATACTTCCAGATCAGAAACTTTTCTACCATGGTCCAGTGAGTTCTTTGTCTGTAAATGAATGTTAAAATATATTTTAAATATTGTGTTGGTAATATTTGCAGATAATTTGTAGATAACCTGACTTCCTTAAAACAATTGAGTACACAGACCCAAGAATGCTTCTTCAGCGGCTATAGATTGCACCAGTAAAACAAAACACTTCTGTGTATATGACATCAACTGTGGGCTGGTTAGTACAGAAGGGCATAACATGGTATTGATGAGGCCCAAAATACTATGCACATGAGACTCCATTGAGAGTTTTGGTCTTTGATATTGTACAGTTCTCTTATGATTGTACCTATGCAGCTGTATGTCTGTTACGTGTGTATGTGCGCATATCAAGAACAACTTCCAGATGTTTGGGGAAAGACCAACAGCTCTGATCAACAGATCAATTAGAGTGCTATAGATAACATGTAGTAACAGTGGAACTTATTATCTAGCCCTTTCCCCTAGCAAGATAAAAAATTATATATATATATATATATATATATATATATATGAACTGATGCAGAAGAAATAAGTTCTGGAAGAGATCTAAAGAAAACGTGGTACTGTGAGACTGACCTCAAGCCAGTTACTATAATCAATAAAGGTATTTCTGTGTGCTAGCTTGAGTCATTCATAGATTCAAACGTTTTTAGAGCAAAAACCTCTTCTAGTGCAGTTCATTGTACAGGTGAGACATGTGAGAGCCAAAGAGGTAGGGTGGCTCCTCCACTGGCACAGAGGGTTCCTTTTTTGGTCCAGAGGCCAGGTCTCTTGGCCCCACTCAGCACTCCTCCTGTAGGCCATTCAGCCTCTCCTTGAGGCTGTGCCTGAGACAGGCTTTTCCTGCATGTTCCAACCCACTTTTGAATGTTCACAGCAATAGGTAGTGTAGAGGCTAAAATACAAACTGTGAAGACAGACCCTGTGGGTTTAGAACCTGGCTCTGTCAGACTTTCTCTGCAGAGATGGACTTATTAAACTTCCCGTACCTCAATTTCCTCCTCTATGAATTGAATATGATTATACTGCTTATCTCATAGTGCACGTGTGGGGATCAAATTGAGTTAATACATATGAAGTACTTAGAATGGTGCCTGGCACATAGTAGATGCTCAGTAAAGGTCAGTTGTTATTATTTGTGCCAATAGTTTTGTACCTATCGTGCACTGACTTCCAAAGGAGCATGCTTAAGTATGTCTTCCTGACTCAAGGGAATTGTCACTTTGTTTCTTAATCATGCTTGCTTTTGTTCCCGTGACATCTTGCACTATTTTCTGATCATTATAGACGGTCAATAAATGTTTAATGTTTCACATATTAATTAAAGAAAACACTTTTAGAGATTTTGTTTGCAAGGAGCTTTCTCTCCCAATAATATCATAGTGCGTGGGGCCAGAATTGACAAGACTGACTTTCAACTAGATTCATCTATATTCCAGAATAGAAAAAAAAGCTTCGAATCATAAACAATTACTATCTTCTATGTGTAGTGATTAATAATTTATTAGGCAATTATTTGTAGAAGTCGGGATAATAAAATCGGGTTGTTCTAAGATTTGAGAACATTCCAGAATGAAGACAAGGACTTCAGTTTGTTTTGCTCACTATTGAATCTCCCATGCCTAGAATGGTGCCTGACACCAGTGCATAGAGACTCTTTAAATCCTTTCAAACGAGCGAATGACTAAAACACTTGAAATAGTAAAGCTAGGCCCAGAGTCCCTTCAGTCTGAGCACACACAGCAGAGTGTAGCAGCATGCCAGAGTATGTCCTGCTGTGCACCAAACAACAGAATTTGAATTATATTCTCCATTTTGGGGGTTCTGTTCATGTTTGCAAATTATGTTAAAAGTAAAGGAATACTTTTTTCTTAAGCAATTTTTAGTTCATGGTTTTCTTTCTGTGTTTGGTCATAAAAATTTGTAGCACTGACACAGCATTCAATAGTTTCATGAGCTCATTCCAATCCCTTGGTCCTCAAATCATTCCTCTAAGGTGGGTTGCAAACATTCTCTTAATATCCCATTTTCCACGGGGGTCAAAGTGCAGTGTTTATGCCTACATAGCTGGAATGTAGCAGAACTGGATCTTCTGTTTCCAGCTTCCTGCCCTTCCTACCATATCGGATTGCTTTGACAATGCAGTGTTCTTTGTTCCTGCAAGGGAATATATGAGACCATCTAGCAGAAGCTATCTGGCTGGTCACATCTGGCCTGTGGGCCAGATGGCTTTATTTGGCTCTCACGATATTCATCCACAATTGGTTTAAATTTACTTTGAAGCGTTGGTCAACATTTTTTAAAACCTAGTGATTTCCCATCAAAATCCTGGGTCTGCATGTTTTCTCTGGAAGCGTCAGCCAGATCTTGGTCACGCCTGGCCCTTTGGGACATAATATGTGCTTTTCTGTCTGCTGTATTCATACAGCTTCCACTTCTTTCCTCAGCACTGAGGCTGAGGGTCAGTTTTATGCCATTTTATTTTTCATATAATAGAATTAAGAAGAAATGGAAATGTTTCCTTTATTTATTTATTTATTTATTTTGTTTTTACAACAAAGTCCTGCTCTGTCGCCCAGGCTGGAATACAGTGACGTGATCTTGGCTCACTGCAACCTCTGCTCCTGAGGATCTAGTTATTCTCCTACCTCAGCCTTCCAAGTATCTGGGATCACAGGCGCCTGCCACCACATCTGCTAATTTTTGTATTTTTAGTAGAGACGGGGTTTCACCATGCTGGCCAGGTTGGTCTCAAACTCCTGACCTCAGGTGATCCACCCACCTCAGCCCCCCAAAGTGCTGGGATTACAGGCATGAACCACCATGCCCTGCAGGAAATGTTTCTTATACTTATTTAGGAAATAAAAGATCAAGAGGGCTGGCATTTTTCATGAGCACATTTCTTTGTGGACGTGGAGAAGGTTACCATAGGTTTAAAGTACAAAACGTGCCTATGTTAAAATCCCACTGTGAAACAGACCTGGCCCGCTATGTCATTTATGTTTCTTGTCTGGCTTGGGTAGAACTTTGATTTGTAACCTTTGAGCGAAATCTGTTATTCACATTGTTTCCAATTTTAAAACATAGCCCACAACTTCTACTTCGCAAAAGAGAAGCAATCATCATCATCATATTTTGTAATTGTTATTGAAATTATTTTGGATCAGTTTGAAATAGGCTCTGTGATTAAATGTAAAAGTGGATGGCTAACACCTGTTTGTTTTTCCTGCATTTTTTTCTGGAGCTATCAGAAAGATCATGCTAAATAACAGAAAATGCACTAGCCTAAGTTCTTGTCCACACTTTGCTACTAATTTTAGGTTTTGGACAAGTCACTAAAATTCTTGGGGTTTTAGTTCCCCATATGAAAAATGAGGAGACTGGATTTAACTATACCACTCTACCTGGTGCCTAGGAAGTCCTAAGTACATTTTAGCTGAACAGGTGAGCTCACACATGCAACTTGAAAGCATGGGTTGCTGCCAGTTTATGGAGAATTGATCTTTCTCCATAACTCAGAGATCTGGGATAGTAACATTTTGTTTTTCGGTGTGTGTGTGTGTGTGTGTGTGTGTGTGTGTGCGCGCGCGCAAGATTCCATAAGCAAAAGAGGTAAATTCCCTGGATCCAGGTCTCTTGGCAGAATTTCTCTCATCCCCAGTACCGAAGCTCTTGTAACTCAGTCTCCCTCTCTCTTGTTTGCCTGTCTATCTGACTCTGTTCTTTATCACTCATTTATTCATTTCATCTCATTCCAGACTGATATTTATGGACTGGCAAAGAAGTGTAACTTGACAGAGCGCCAGGTGGAAAGATGGTTTAGGAGTCGGCGGAATCAAGAGAGGCCTTCCCGCCTGAAGAAATTCCAGGAAGCTTGGTAAGGAGGGTGGGCCGAGCTTGAGAAATGCTGCCGTCCTGTCTGGAGCAGAGTGGTCCTTGCAGAGAGAATACTGCCAGGGCAGCACAGGGAGGGTTCAGACCCAGCTCCATCACCCACCCATGTGGTGTTTTAGGTGACTTACACTTTTGCTTTCTCTGCTTCCTCCACTCCTTTGTTAATCGAATGAGCTCTGGACTCTATTTATCAGGCAGCCTCCTGGACCAGAGTAGGTTCAGAGACACTCCCGTGCCATGAACTCTCTTAAGATGAACAAGAGACATTACGTACTCAGTCTGAAGCCCAGAAAAATCATAAAAATGTCGTAACTGGTGGTTCTCTTTTCTTAGGGTCAGGGTTGGCCCTAGGTCACCAGACTTTATCACCTGTTTCCAACCATGACAATTGTAAGAGCAGAGAATGTCTGCGAGGATGCGTGTTCTCTCTCGGAACGCTGAAAAGGCCTCTCTGTGTGGCGTGGCTCACGACCCCAGCCCTGCTGTGGGGTGCACAGCCCATCCAGTAGGCTTGGTAGGAGGATCCGAATGAGCTAGGGCATCCAGTGGGGTTTTTTCCAGAGCTGGCTCCTTTGAGTCCATTCTGAGGGCAAGGAGATTGCACTGGATTTATTTTTAGTTTTATTTGAGTTCAGCATTTTCCCCCCTCCTATAGGATACTGTAGTACTTTAGGGCTCTCTCTTGTGGCAGAAACTGACACCTGTGCAAAAAAAATGGTGGGCCAGATTATTGCTCTCACTGTGTTTCCCCTTGCTGGTATCCAGACGAATGTGTATGAGTTGGGCTGTGTTCAACGCCACATTCTACACACCAGCAGTGTTCCATCTTCCTGCCTGTTTCTTAAGGCCCTCCCTCACACTGTCCAGTGCCTTCCACCAGATATTTTTGTTTTGAAGCTGAAATGAATAAGAGAGCTGATGTGAGACCCTCAAATAAGCAAACAGAGGCTCTGGAAGGCTAAACTTTAATGACTTCCTTTAATTCATCTATATGTTCCCTATCCTATAATCTAGCTGTGAAACTGGGTGATGTTTAGAGAGATAGACCTGTTCTTCAGGATGGCCCCAACACCCACTCACTTCTCACCACAGGCTTCCATTGCCTTTCTCACAGCAGCTTGAGGTATATGAGTTTGAGCAGCATCTGATTTTTAGGTCTTGGAAGTTGGGTAAATATAATATTGATTTGCTGCTAATTTCAGCTTGGCACAAATATATCTCTAACTATCAGCACAAAACAGTACAAGATGGAGCTCATCTCACATTACATCCTCCTTTTCTTGCTCTCATTCATTCATTTGTTCATTCTTGCTAACAGATGATTCGTAAAGTCCCCAAGCAGGGACTAATTCACCACCTCTGAGCTCAATCATATTTTAATGAAATTCTCTGGCAATTTTTTATACATTACTGTGCCTTACAGGTTATAATTGTTCATTCCTTCTGCCAATGATGTGAGACAGTCAGGGAAGGTGGGGTTACCCTGTTTTAATGAGAAATTGCACATCCATCTAGTTGAAGGGTCTCTTAGGTGTTTGAATGGCTGTTGCATTCAGATATCTGACTCCTATTCTGATACTGTTTCTTGTTCCATCATACTGCGCTGGCACCTAATGCTTACCTCTCAGCAAGCAGAAGATCTCTAAATTGAGTAATATTTGGGCACCTGGCCACATTGGTAAACCTCCTGACATTTGTGACAGAGTTCATGCTGGAGAAGGGAATTTCGAGTTACCCTTATCAGTCAGGCAGGCAATGCAGAGGTACAGGATGCAGAGGTACAGGTTAGTATCTTTTCTGTGCATAGCACTGTGTTAGATTTTGTGGAGTTCTAGATTTTAAGAGGGAAGTAACGCGTGAGTCATGGTCACCAGCCTTAAACAGTGAATTAGGGAGGCCAGTTTATCACACACAAAACCATAACATCTATTGTCATGCCACCACAGTGCCACATGGGAGCATATACCAACAGATACGACGTCATGTTTAGATGTCTTGTGGGAATTGAGAGGCAATGGCATCAGCATGGCTGGAGAAGTGAAAGGCTTTCTAGAGAAGGGAAAACATAGGTTGGACCTTGAAGAATGGGTTGGATTTCCATAAGAAAAGAAAGCAGGGTTTGAGGCAGTATTTTCAAGTAAGGCAAAGACACAAAGCAGGAAATTATGCAGTATATCCAGGACACAGTAAGTGGGCCCACGATCAAATTTAAGCTTTATTTTATTCTTTAGCAATGCCACACGTTTATTCTAAATTAAAAGTTGTGGGCTAGATAAACAGACTAAAGCTAATGCCATGTGCTGTTTAATTGTACAGGGACTCTGCTTTTTTAAAATCAGCTGTGGGATGTGCTAGAGAAATCATACCATGAGGTACCTAACTTCAGGCCTTTTGAAAATCTCTGGGAACTTATTTCTTACACCAGCTCCTAAGATTACTTTCCAACAGGCAGAAATTCCTCTGTAACATCCGGGTGGATGAGCCCCCAGGCACCGTGAGCTCAGTGTATTGCTTCCTGGGTTACTTTCTTTCTGGTGACCCTTGTGCCCTATTCCACAGCATTCAGGATTTTAATACATAAGGGTCCTTTTTAAAAAAATAAAATAAAATAAAATTCCACATTTGCTGACCACTTTTTCATTTAAAAATACACATTTTAACTTAGCAATGAGAAGGGACTCCCAAGTCCATAGGTATCCAGGTAGGAGAACTCCTCGGTGTGGGAGAAAGGGCTCTCCCTGGCTGGGTGGTTGTGGCCTCACCCTCCTCTGACCCATGCAGTCCATGGCTCGCTCCATGCAGCGTCCCCACCACCGGCCCCCCGTCTGGTCCTGGCAGTGTTTCTCATGCTCTGCTCAATTTCTCCCTGGTTGCACCCTCCAGTCCCTCCTTTTACTCTCACCATTGCTGCCCAACCAGTTCATTTCTGAATAATTTTCCAGTGGGTTTTCTCCCTTCCCACAATTATATTTATCTCATTCTTTCCTGGAAAAAAAATAGTTTTATTGTCTTAGGTTCATTTAATATGATTGAAATGACATTGACAAGGACTTTATCATTCATCTTTTCAGTGAAGTGCAGCAATTCTCATACTTTCGAGTGTCAAGACCTCTTGTTCTCTTAAAAACTCTTGAATATCCCAAAGAACATTGATGTGTGTTATACCTGCTGATAATTACTATATTAGAAGTTAAAACTGAGATATTTATAAAACGAGAGAATACACAAGCTCACATTTTGTCAGTGCAACTTTATTCAGAGCGATACCATGATCACATGTCACATGACCTCACTTGTGAGACAATGAGAGGGAAAAAAGCAAATAAGTATCAGCATTATTAGGAAGATATTCTGACCTCAGGGTTCCCTGGCACACACTTTGAGAACCCCTGGTATAGGGCTTCTCTGAGTAGGATTTGTTCAGAAACATGTGAGACTTGGCTGCATTCTTGCATCTGAGTATTACTGCCCAAACTTGGGTGAGTTTTGTGATCTCTCTTAGCTTCAATTTCCTTTAGGAAATTGGCTGTTAGCAACAGTCTGTACCATCAGCTTCATAATCTTGTAAAAACAAAAATGTGATTTGTAAGTATTTTGGCATGTATCTCAAAAAGATAAGAATGCTTTATTGTAAGCATGACTGCAATATCAGTATATTTTTTATTTAATAAAAATGTATGATTTTTTAAATTTAATAAAAGATTTTTACTTAATAATAGCAAATATTCAATGTTTAGGTTCCTGATTGTCTCATAATTTTCTTTACAGTTTGTTGATTTGAATCAGCATCTAAATGAGATCCATTTGTTGCAATTGGTAGATGTGTCTTTTCAGTCTCTTAGTCTATAGGTCTTTCTCCAAACATGAGGAAAATCTTTTCTTTCAAAACCTGCTTTTAGGACAGAAGACTAAAGTCTGGCCACATAAAAACCTTTTAACTGGGAATTAAATGGGGATAAGAGAAATAATTAGACTAATTAGATTCCTTCTTGGTAATACTAATATCAACCCACAGTTTAGTGTGTGCCTGGAACTGGGCTAGCCATTATAGTAATAATGGCTACCATTTATTGTTGCTTACTTTATACTAGACCTGTTATCACAGATTTTCAGTTCTTTTCACATTTTGAGGTAGTATTGTTATTCTCATTTTACAGATGAGAAAGTCAGGCTTCCTGAGGTTAAATAATTTACCTAAGGTTGCGACCATCTAATAAGTGGGGCAGATCCAGGATAGAAACTTAGATTTGTCTGACTCCAAAATGTGCGTTCGTTGTAAACTCTGCCATAGCTAATCATTTTCTCCTCAGATCCCTGTCACCTTTAGAAGAAAGTAAAGATTTTTCTTTCTTTTGGCAGCTGGAGATTTGCATTTTACTTAATCGTTACTGTTGCTGGAGTTGCATTTCTTTATGATGTAAGTTATCTTTTTATATCTTTGATTGGAATTTGTCTTTAATTTTTGAAATTCTTGTCTGTGAATTCCTTTAGGATATAGTACTTTCAATAAGATAACCAATTTTAGAGGTTTCGCTCAAGATTCAAGATTTCTCTCAAATATTGCTACAGATATCTCAGGATTTTTTTTATTCCTATAGAAGCAATAATATAATTAATTCAGAAAATAATTTTGTTCATACAGTCACTTGTTTCAAACAACTTCCTCTATGAGACAGCACTATTTACTTAGGTTCACTAGCAGTGAATTTCACAGAGGTGTTATATAGGAATATGTAAAAAAATTCCTGAAAGAGGGAGAAATATGTGCAATAGAAGCAAAATAATATGGCAAAGGACGATTTCCTGTGCATTTTTGCCTGCTATAAATGACATAAGGAGGAGCTTAGGTTTTCTGCCAAAATTGGCCTTTGACACTGACAAATTTATTTCTCCACTGTTGACTTTTTTTCCCCCAGAAACCTTGGTTATATGACCTAGGGGAGGTTTGGAATGGCTATCCCAAACAGGTAAGTCCCCTCCGATGGATCCCTCCCCTTACTTCAACATCGAGGTCCCTCAAATTATCTCCTTAGTTAGGTCTTGGTCCCCTGCTACTCTTTGTTCACTGCTATGTCATCTCTGGCACTTATTTTACTTGAGCTTCCTCATCCTTATTGACCCTCATTTGTCTCATTTCTTTAGTTTGTTTACAGTTAATGTAATGACGTATTTGGGTTTAAATCTACCATTAGTATTTATTTGTTACTTGTACCACTTGATGCATTTTCTTTTGTACTCCCTTCTTGCTTTCCTATAGGACAGTCAAGTTATTTTTAAAAATACTGTTCTTTTTCCTCCCTTATATTGACTTTTCAGTTATGTATGCTTTTGCTCTTCTAGTATTATCTTAGACATTACTGTCTAAGTAATGTCTAAGGACAGACATTACTGTATGTCCTTCACTTATTACAGTCTGATACAAATTGATGTTCTTACCTCTTCCCACTCACTGAAAGGTCATTAGAATATACCATATATCCTCCTCCTTCAAATATTTAAAACCTTACAAGTCATTTCTATTATTGTTTTGTAAATCTGTCAAGTTAACCTTTTTATGCTATTCCTTGCTTCCTATATTTCCATGTTTCCATCTGGGATTATTATTCTTCTGGCTGAGAGAGTACCTTTGCTATTTGCTTTAATGGTGGGTATGCCAGATTTTGTCAGAAAAATGTTATCATATTGCCTTTGATTTTTTAAAGGATATTTTTGTTGGGTATGAAATTCTAGATTAGCAGTTATTTTCCTCACTTTTAATGATGTTATTTCATTGTCTTCTAGATCTCATGAATTCTATAAGAATTCAGCTGTCACTTTTATTTTTGCTTCTTTGAACATAATGTCTTTTCTCTTTTTGGCCAATTTTAGAATTTTGTCTTGTCTTTCAGTTTTATTATGATATACATAAATGTGGTTATCTTTGAATATATCCTGCTTTATGTCTATAGAACATCTTGAATCTGTGACTCGATGTTTTTAGTCAGTTTGGGAAAATTCTTATCCATTGGTTCTGTTCCATTCTCTTTCCAGACTCCTCTGAAATTCCGTTTACAAATGTGCTACTATACTAGACCTTTACGCTAGGTCCCTTATGTGTCTTATGCTTTTAAAAATATTTTCCATTCTCTTGCCTCTCTGTGCTTCAGTCTGGTTGGGAGACAGTTCTACACAGGTCTGTTGCATACCCTGCGAATTGAAGCACTGACTGCTTTTTGTTTTAGATGATCTTTTCAAGGATGTTTGTATAGCAAACAACTGTAGAAGATAGAGACAATGTCTCCCTATGGAGCAAAGAGTAAGCAAGTTATTGTCCATTATAAAAGGTCAGGTTCTCTAGTTCAGGGTTCCTCTCTTATAACACAGCCCACAATGTGTGCAGTTATCATCTCACCCTTAGCCCTATGAGGATGGGGAAAGGGAAGACTGGCCCAAATACTGGTACTCTGGTTACTACTATTCACGTGAGTTACAAACTACCTGCTGTCTACCAGGGTCTCTACTGTCTTCTACCAGCATTCATGGAACTTGGGGCAAACTAACTTGTTAGCTTGCAACTAGGGTAAAATGTCAGACACTTCACTGTTCTGGATAGTTTCTGCTTTCCTGTCCTCCAGTTCACTGGTGCTTTTCTTAAGCAGTTTCTAATCTACTATTAAACACGTCTTTTGAGTTCTTAATTTCAGTTATTATATTTTTCAGTTCTCAAATTTTTTATTTTATTTTTTAATGGATCCCAGTTTTCTACTGCAGTTTTTTCCTTTGAGCTATT
Organism: Plecturocebus donacophilus; assembly: GCA_004027715.1. Taxonomy (NCBI): domain Eukaryota; kingdom Metazoa; phylum Chordata; class Mammalia; order Primates; family Pitheciidae; genus Plecturocebus; species Plecturocebus donacophilus. The sequence goes on along the minus strand of PVKP010006882.1, from coordinate 65,660 downwards.
TTTGGAGTTATTTTAAAATCAGCCTGATAAGTCTCATCCCTTGATCACCTGTGGATCTGTTTTCTCTCTTGCTCCTGTCTCCTTATGCTTGATAGCTTTTGATGAAATGATAGACATTGTATACGCAAAAGTATAGATGGTCAGGATGATACTATCTTCCTTCACAGAGAACTTACTTTCACTTCTGTTAGATGTTAGAACAGGGACAGATCACCTTTAATTCTTGACTGAGCTGATTCAAGGTAGACTTCAATCTGTAAGGCAAGTATATTTCCAACTTACCCATATTCTAGGGTATTCTTCTTCAGTGATTTCAATGAAAAGCTTACAGTGTTTACCATGACTCCTTTTCCTTAGTCAGCTGGAACACCAATTTGCTTCCTAGTACTCTGATATTACAGACACTACTGCTTAACTTCTGCTGTTTCTTAGTTGCTTGCCTCCATACTGCTTATAAATTGGCATATACAGAATTTATGATATGTATAGGATGGTCTTCTTTGAATTTATTCTTAGGTCCTACAGTACTTCTTGGAAAATAGGGTTCACTTGAAATGAAAGGTTCACTCTAATGCATTTTTCTTCTCTTTAGGATCTCGACTCCACAGGTTCTGGATGCCCTGCTTGCTCTCTGATGCCTTCAATAGATATTCTTTCTTGTCTTTTATCCAGATTTTTAAGTTGTTCTTAAAAATCTGTCTCATCTTTTATGGCCTTATCAAGGATGATGAATTGACCCAAAAAATTAGTTATTTTAATATGTTAGCCTCAGCATTAAAGAATTAAAGAAGATTAGACCATACAGGACCTAGGAATTATCTAGGCCAAACCCCAGGCCTATCATCTTCCATCTCCAACTTACTCATATCGTCTCAGGTGTATCAGTTATCTGTTGGTAACTAACAAACCATCCCCAAAACTTAGTGCCATCAAATAACAATCATTTATTTGCTCTTGATTTAGTTGACAATTTAGTCTAGGCTCAGCTAAGCAGTTTTTCTGCTCCATATGGTGTCAACTGAGTTCATTCATGCATTTTCAGATAATCGGGAAGCTGGCTAGGGAATAATTACTCAAGTCCATGGTGACTTCATTCATAGTGTTGGCAGTCAGCACCTTGATTCTCTATTTTGTGGCCTCTTCAGCAGGATGGCTCAGGATTCTTACATGGTACTTATAAAGTCTCTGCGTGCATCACATTTTCTTATGTCTCCTTGACCAAAGACCAGGATCAAGTCCATAGTCAGTGTTGGAGGAGACTATACAAGGCCTTGGATATCAGAAGGCAACATTCATTGGGAACATTAAGTAAGAGTCTAACACACCAAGTAATATAATGTCTCAACTTAGCTAAAATAAACACCACCACTCCTACTATAAAATTATTAAGGACATTCTAGCTATCAAACTTTTATTCTTTTATTCAGAAGATATTTCTAGAGTTCTTAAACAATTATGCATATTTTATTACTGTTCCATTTGAGAATGGGCTAATTCTGACCACCAGCCTGTCACCGGAAAAGAGGTGAAGACATCAGATTTTGAGTAGTATTCAAGAAACATTAATCAAAGTAAATTGTGGGACCAGCAGAAAAGACTTTCTATTGTTCCTAAGTAAAGATTTATAATTAAAAAAAAATTTAAACTTAACTCTAAATAAACTTAAGTAAGGCACTTACACCTGTGGTAGTTGTATTTAACTTTTGAAACAAAACATTTAACTTGGTTTTGGAATACTTGTCTACCCTTTTAGAAATAAAATGCCTTGAGATATCATCTTGAATTTCTTTGTTGAAATGCAAATTGAAATAAAAATAGGTATTATTTTATGGAATCCAGTGGGATATAAATAGGCATAAATAGTAGGTTTTAGTGCATTAAAATGAGTTGCTTCTATGATGGCATTTAAAATAATGAATACTCTTCTTTTCCTCAGCCCCTGCTGCCATCCCAGTACTGGTACTACATTCTAGAAATGAGTTTTTATTGGTCTCTATTATTTAGACTTGGCTTTGATGTCAAAAGAAAGGTAAGTGTCTCATTTACAAAGCTTCTTTATCAATTTCTTCAAAAATTTCCATCTCCGTGCCCCAGATATAATCTTTAATTTATATTTTTCTGTGGATTTGGGTCCAGTTCATTGCTTTTGTGTGCTTTATAGTACATAGAATAGTGCTAATTATACTCATACTTTGGTGCCTTGGTAAACATTTGTAGTGAAATATTATAAAAACTTTGAAGCTCCACCTCTGTTCAATAAGAGAAAACATCTCCTTTGTGTGTCTATTTCTTTTGGTTTGGGAATGTAATGTCTGCCAATGCAAAGAAGAAACATGTTAGTAGTATTAATTCTGCAACCACATCTTTTTGTTGATTGCCAAACAACTTTTTTATGTTTTCAAAGACATTGAAAACATTTTTCCCCTTAATTAATCGAATATATTTATGAAGAAGCCTTGCTTTGGGCACTGTTAGCTTTGCTTTATTTTCAGGGAAACTCAGTCACAGGTATGAGAAATTCCACTTCTGAGGTCACGAAGTGAGATATTTTAGAAACTGTTTGGTTGTTACTGATTCCTGATTACTGATCCAGCAAACCATGTTAAACCCTGAATGCAATCATAAGATTTTGTCATATATGTAAGCAATTCAGATCAAATGATAAATACTCTTGGCATGTAATTCATAAACTACATCGTAAGTAAAAGGCTGATTGCAGCAAAATTTGTATAATAAATTCAATGACATTTAATATTGGATAAACCAGTTTAGCTTGATTAAATGTTTCAGTTGAGTGATGGTGGCCATTACCCATTACTAAGGGACACACTACAGTTAATTGGACATCTTAAGACATGAGGAATATAAATATAAGAACACACTGTGAAAAACTCTGATAGAAATAATCATCATTTCCATGTAACTCAATAGTAGCTGAAGATTAACTGTACTAACTTTAGGCTAGGAATACATCAAAATTTAATAGGTTGAGTCATTTTCTCAAGGGATAGAGTTGAAAATAATCATTTTTTAGAATGTCTTTATATACAGATAGGTTGATCTTGTATTTCACCCACCTTTGATTTTGGTGTAGTTGACTTCCCTTTTATTATTTACAGGTGTATTGAACATCTTCTCAAAAATTAAATATAAACATATGTTATATGTCTTATAAAGATATATCTTCAGAAACATAAAGCTACTGGGAGGTGGCTAAAGCACAGGGCCCACAGTCAGGTCTCCGGGGTTTGAATTCCTGGCTTCACCACACACTAACATCTCCAGCTAGTTGGTTAAACTCTCTAAACTTGACTTCCTCATCTATAAAGTGGAGTTACAGATAGTTCCTATCTCCTCTGGTTGTTGTGTGGATTAAGCAGGTTAATCTATATAAAATACTTCCTAACATACAGCAAGTGCTCAATAAATTGAGCTATTATTGATATTGTATTTGCTTTGGCTATGAGGAAACTGAAATCTTTAAGTTTTTTAAACATCTTTATTGAGATATCCAGATATAACACAATGAAACTGTTTAAAGTGTACATTCGGTGGTTTTTAAAATATATTCAGAGTTGTGCATCACCAGTCAATTTTAGAACATTTGTATCATCCCAAGAAGAAACCCTATGCCCTTTAGCAGTCACTCCCCATTTCTTTCACCCTCCCCAGACCTTGGCAACCACAAATCTTCTTTGTCTCTATAAATGTGCCTATTCTGGCTATTTCATATTAATGGAATTATACAATATGTGGTCTTTTGTGTTTGCCTTGTTTCACTTAGTGTAATATTTTCCAGGTTCATCCATGTTATGGCATGGATCAGTACTTCATTACTTTTTATTGCTAAGTAATAGTCCATTGTACAGATGGGTGAATTTTATTTATCCTCTTATCAGTTGATGGACATTTGGGTTGTTTCCTGCATTTGGCTATAATGAATAATGCTGTGGATATTCGTACACAAGTTTTTTGCATGAACATATATTTTCATTCCACCTAAGAGTGGAATTGCTGGGCCATATGGTAATTCCGCCTAATCTTTTGAAGGACTGTCAGACTGTTTAACAAAGCAGCTACACCATTTTGCATTCCTACCAGCATTGTATTAGAGTTCCAGTTTCTCCATGTCCTTGTCAACACTTGTTATTGTTCATCTTTTTTATTACAGCCATCCTAGTGGGTGTGAAGTAGTATCTCGTTGTGGTTTTGGTTTATATTTTCCTGATGGCTATTGACTGAACATGATTTCATGTGTGAATTGGCCATTTGTCTATTTTCTTTTCAGGAAAGCTTTAAGTTTTTGTTATACTCAGTGACAGTAGCTTTCCTTAGCCTAGATTTTCTTATTTCATAGGCACTAACTTATATAATGGTTGTGTAGATTTATTATGTCAATCTTTTCTTCTTTTTTGGGAATAGGCAGTGGATAAACAATAATGTAGGTATATACACATGCTTGTGTGTGTCTGCATTTATTGTGTGTTGGGGGCAGTGTGTGTGTATACATATATCCAGTGTCGGGATGGTATCTCAAAGTTAAATGACTTCATCAACAAGAATAATACTTGTCTTAGCTCCCTCACAAGGATTGTGTTTAAGAATTAAAAGAATTTAATGAATTTCAAAACATGCAGATACAAGTTGTTGACTTTATCATCATTATTGTTATCTCTTCCAGTGATTGGGAAATAAATGCATTTGCTTAATAGCTTCTATTTCCCCTCATTCTATAGGATTTTCTAGCTCATATCATCCACCACCTGGCTGCTATTAGTCTGATGAGCTTCTCTTGGTGTGCTAATTATATTCGCAGTGGGACCCTCGTGATGATTGTACATGATGTGGCTGACATTTGGCTGGAGGTAAACATTTGCCATTAAAAAACTAATGACAATACCACGTCCTAGGTGTTCATAACTACCCACAGAAGTAATTGTCTGTGAACGATTTAGCAGGAGTCTCTGCCCTGAAAACACCCAAAGTCTGAGAATATCTCTAGATTCCCACATCTTCCATGATTACAGAAATGAAACCTCTTAGTTTTAATTTTCAATCCTTCTCCATGGCAGTAGAGAGATGTTCATTTGTGGGATTCCACTTCTGGAAGTTGCATGCACATGCTCACTCAGAAAGTAAAATGGGATATTTGCAGAAGGAATAAACTCTAATCTTTTAAAAGGAAAACTTGGATTTATGACATTAAGGATTCTCAAATTTGGATGACACCATCTATTCACTTAGGCCAATGCTTAAATACCCATTGAATGTTCAAGCTACCCCACCCTACCCTCCCGCAGCCCAATCGCTTGCTTTAAGGAGTGTAGGCTGATTGTTTTTAAGACCCTCATTTTCTAATGGAGGAAGAGGGCTTAGGATGTTTTCTAAAGGAGTTGACATTAAAACAAGAGTCTTCCTAATCTCATCCCACACAAAATAGAAGAAACAAAGGCACATTGGGATTGTTTTCTGGACCTGCTTCTGTTCCATTTTGATTCCTGTTGACCCCAGCCTCTGATGGAATGGTCCCCTTCTCTGCCAGGTCTCCTGCTGTATTTAGAGCAACAGTTCCCAGAACTGCTGAGTAATTTATTTAAATATACTCATTTATAATGAATCCAGGGGAAATGATGCTAAACCATTTCACATTTGGGATTGCTTCTCGAAGGGCTAACAATTGAATATAGGTTGATATGGAAGAAATTAAATTTAATAGAACCTTATTCTTCTAGGTCGGGGTTTAGCAAACTTCTTGGCAAAAGGCCAGATAGTAAATTTAGTTTTGTGGGCCGCATATGATCTCTGTCATATATTCTTTCTTTGTTTTTTGCTTTTTTAAATACCCCCCTAAAAATGTGAAAACCATTCTTAAGGGCTGATTAGCTTTATCCCATGGGCTGGACTGTAATTTACCAAACCCTGTAGTAGAAGTCACCAGAAGTCATTTGCAGCCATTTCAAAGCAACTGGCCACTGTTAAAATATCCCCTGTGTACAGAATTTTGTTTCTACCTTGTATGTAATCATAATTAGACATGTAAATTCCATTCTAAAAGTCAAGATTATTAGATGTGCTTCAGGGTAACAAATGGCTTCGCAGGAGAAGGATTGTGCCAGTTTTTCTGCACGGCGCTCTCTGGATGCAGCCCTCGCTGCTGTAATTACCTCCTTCTCTGATTGTATCTCGGTAATTCTGATGGAAAATTAAGACCATATTGGCCCTGTCTTAAGAGTTTTATACTACTCTGTTGCTTCTAAGCTCTCATGTTCAATTGCCTTTGGTGTGCGTCCAATGTAAAAACAGCCTCATTGTGTTATTAGAGGGGAGTTAGATGTTCAGCCTGGGAAGAAACACGGGGTTGCCCTGCCCACCCTCCCCCAGCTTCCATTGATGTGACATGATTCCCCAAGTGACTTGGGCAAATCACTTATTGTTTTGTTTTCCAGCCCCAGCTGTAACAGAAGAAGTCATATCTGTTCCTTGGTGTATGTGATAAACTTTAGCTCATTATTGTCTGAAAACGTTCTGAGGTCCTTAGGTTAAAAAAAAAAGAAGAAAGATGAACTGTCCAATTTTAGAGGTTTCCTCTTGAGCAAACTATAAGAACAGTTTCATGTTGCTAACTATTGTGACTCATTCTCGATTCACAAGTCAGGATCTGACGTAAAGTTCAATGAGCAAGGCTGGTACCTTCCATCAGCTGGTAGTAGACACAGTAGTAAGTAGTGGCAGGGGCCTGTTTGTGATGTTCTCCCAGGGTGCACCGCCCATGGCTTCCTTGAATAGTGTGTGTTTTAGGGTTTGTTTTCTCAGTCAAGTTCTAGTTGAACCCAGGCATGGCACAACTTTTGCCCCTGGCTCCCTTGAGATGGTGCCTATTCATCTTTCACATTTCTCAAGACACTGGGGTCATTTCCTAGCTTTTTTTTTGGGGGGGGGAGGGGGAAAAACAGCCTTCACATCTACCATTCTCACTCGTAAGTGACCTTTTGCCTTCTTCATACATCTTCCTGAGCTTCTAAGCTTGGTCAAGTTTGGATCCAAGACACAGTATCCTGACTGATACTTAGCAAACAAAGGGGCTGCTGTCTCCTATTTCATTACACAATCCAGAATGTGTTCTGTGTAAGTTTTGCCCAAAAAACTGCTGCTTTGCCCTCACAAGTGGACTCACAGGGATCCTCTTCCATTCCCATGCACATTCCTTGCTTCCCACCCCTGCTGGCCTCTGATCCGTCCACCAGCTTCCCGCTCCATCACAGTCACTCTGAATTCAGGCCTTTCTTCCCACACCTGTCTCCCACCCACTGGGCACATCAGCCTTTCTGTGTCAGCAACTGATATGTTCCCGGGAGGCCCTCTACCAACCCCACAGTCAGGCCATATTCTTACCCCTTCTTAGGTATGGCAAAGTATGAAAAGTGCCACGTGAACCCTTCCTGGAGTGTAAATATGTTGCCTCTCTTGCTCTGGAAGGGCCTTGAGCTTCTGGTGTGAAGTTGTTTCTGAAACTGCCCAAGTCCAAGTCATGTTCCTTAGAAGAATGATCTGTGCCCCAGCAACTCCTCCCGTGTCCTGCTGCTGGACTCCCACTTCCTGCTCCCACCACAAACTTCCCTCTTCAGCCTTGGGCACTGCTGGATAATGCAATAGAGAGTGCTTATCAATTAAGCACTACCACAGTCAGCAACCTTTCTGCAGTTCTTTTTATTCAACACAGATAATACGAGCAGTGTAGACTAGCATAAAAGAATTGGGAAAGGTCAAATGCTTGAAACTTTATTTCAACCAGTTCAGGTCCCCGAGAGCTGCCTCCCGACTTTGCCTCTTCCATTATCTGCCTTGAAGTAGCCTTCTTGATTGCAGCATTCCCAGACCAGCCCAGGATTTCCCACCTGTCCCAGCCTTTCTTCAGTCCAGCTCTCCTCCCAGTTAAGTGGAGATACTAAGTAAATGCCCACATGAAATGCATGCTGAAGCTGATTGTGCTAACTTAAAGTGTTTTTGAAAGGCGCAAGTAGTATTATGGTCATTTTAACATACTTTTAGAAAACATTATGTTATGGAAAATGTCAAACATATGATGAGATAAAGGGAATTGTATAATGGACCCCTCAGCATTACCAGTTATGAATATATCCAGTCTTGTTTAATCTATTGCCCCACTTGTAACCCTACCTTCCAACCAGATTATTTTGAAACAAATCCCAGACCTCATATCATTTCATTTATAAATTTAAATTAAAAAAATGTATGCTACTGTCATTTTAACTGCAGATTCTTTCTTTGTTCGCAGTCTGCTAAGATGTTTTCTTATGCTGGATGGACGCAGACCTGCAACACCCTGTTTTTCATCTTCTCCGCCATATTTTTCATCAGCCGACTCATTGTTTTTCCTTTCTGGTGAGTAGACGGATGATGCGCCTTGCCTTTGGTCAATGTGCAGAGGTGGCCTCAGCACATGGTTACCATCAGAGCGTTGGCCTTTCCATACATGGTCTCCAGTTATTTGTGCCAAGTGCAGCTGGGGAAAAGAATGTGATGGAACCATTTTTATAAGTAGTTAAAACAACACTCTGGAGTGTGAAAAATGCTTATTACAATGGGAGGTGGAAAATGTGTGACCTGATGGGCAAGCAGCAGCTCTTACTCTGTCTTGTTTCTTGAATGTAAACCTTTCTTTGTGATTAACAGCTTTTCCAGTCACTCAATGAAAAGTCACTGTCCAATCACCAGTTCTCTAAAAGAGAGGCATGTTCTGTGTGACAATAATTGCAGTCAGTACTTGAATGTCAGACACTGGGTTAGGTCCTTTCCATATCTTGGCTCTGGTCTACATAACAAATCATAAAGATGGGTATTATCACTTTCATGTCCCAGATTAGGAAAGTGATACTCATTTATTTCATTCTCCATGACCAGTAGTTCTAATAATGGTTTGAGTATACTTTTGATATGATTGGCTCTACATCAGTCTTTTGATTTTGTTTAGCCACAGAGTGGCAATGGAGAGCATAGATTGCATCTCCCGTGACAGTCACTTCCTTGGGAACCATAATTTTCCACGTGTTGATTGACAGAAACCAGAGTAAACATGCAGGAAAGACTTAGATAGTTTGGGAGGAACAGCTTTTAACTGACCATAATTTGGGGCTAGTCTGGGAGCTTGGGATCCTCTAAACAGAAGACTTAGTGCTATTGAAGAGCCTAGATCTAGGGGAAATGGATGGAGACTCAAGTTCCAGGCCTCATTCCTAAATGTATAGACAGCATGCTTGGGTAGCATCCAGGGAAATGTAGCCAAAGAGGTCAATGCCCTTCCCATGGAAGCCAGCTGCACTCTTTAGACCCTGTATATTAGTCATTTTCTTGAAAGGAGCAACAGAGTGTAGTGGTTAAGTTGCTAGATGCAAGAGTTCATTCTGCATTTAAATCCTGGCTCCATGCTTACAAACTTTGTGACCTTGAACAGGCTAGACCACCTCTCTGTGCCGCAATTTTCTCATCTGTAAAATGGAAATAAGAGTTGTCATGAGGCTTAACTATTTTATGTAGTTTAGAACAATGGCTGGTACTCAGTAAAGAATCAGTAAATGCTCTCTGTAATTAAATGTATTAATGAGCATCTCAGAATTTGATGTTAAACTAGAATCGAATCCAAGATATATGTCTCAGGTACTTTCCTTGGTTAATAAATCATTACCATCACTTATACTTTGACTGAGCAAGTGTGTTTGTGAAATTTTAATAATGGCTGGGCATGGTGCTGTGTGCCTATGGTGTCAGTTACTCAGGAGCCTGAAGTGGGGGGATCGCTTAAGCCCAGGAGGTTGAGATCAGCCTGGGCAACATAGTGAGACCATGTCTTTATATATATAATTATTAATAATTCTATCAATAATTGCTATCATATTATATATAATTATAATAACATATAGTATATATAGCATGATAGTAATTATTGATAGAATAATATTGACTTGCAGATGACAGTTGGGCACAGCTTTTCAGTATGACTTTCATGACATTGTCAACCCAGCATTTGCCCCTGGTTCTTTTCCTTGTGTCCCAAAGTCACTGCCCGTTCCAGTCACCTGTTGCTGTATGACAAAGCATTTGAAAACCTAGTGGCTTAGGACAGCAGTGGGCAAATGTTTTCTGTAAAAGGCCAGAGAGTATATATATATTTTAGGCTTTGAAGGCCACATATGGTCTTTTTTACATATTTTTCTTCATTTTGTTTTGTTTTATAATCCTTTAAAAGTGTACCAAGCCATACTTACTTAGCTCATGGGCTGTACGAAAATATACAGCCAGATTGCAGGCCACATTTTACCCACAGGCCATAGTTTGGAGACCTCTGTTTTAAGACCACAACCTTGATTGATTATTATTATTATTTCTCATGGTTCTAGGAGTTGATTGGCCTTGGCTGGATGATTTTCACTTAGGATCTCTTGTGTGGTCACAGTTACATGGTGGCTGGGCAGTCACATAGAGTCTAAAGTCCTCAGCACATGGTTAAAGTCATATATAGAATATCAGGCTGGGTGCAGTGGCTCACACCTGCAATGCCAGTACTTTGGGAAGCCAAGGCGGGCAGATTGCCTGAGGTCAGGAGTTCTAGACCAGCCTGGCCAACATGGTGAAACCTCGTCTCTAGTGAAAATACAAAAAAAATTAGCTGGGTGTAGTGGCATATGCTTATAATCCCAGCTACTTGACAGCCTGAGGCAGGAAAATTGCTTGAACCTGGGAGATGAAGGTTGCAGTGAGCTGAAATTGTGCAGCTGCACTCCAGCCTGGGTGCCTTCAATAGAAAAAGAGAGAGAGAGAGGAAGAGAGCAAAGGAGGAAGGGAAGAAGGAAGGAGAAAAGAAAGAGAAAATCAGCTGGCTGATGCTGGTTGTTGGCTGGAACACCCACAGCCCCTCTACCTGGCCTTGACCTCCTCATATCATGGCACCTGCATTTCAAGGGTGAGCATCTTAAGAGAGTGCTAAAGAGATGCTGCATCTTTTTTCATAACCAGCCTCAGTAGTCACATCATGTCATTTCCAACCTTATATTTTTCATTGGAACCAGGTCACTAAATCTGGCTCATATTTAATGGAAGGAAAACTAGACTCCATTTCTTGATGGCAGCAGTTTCAGTGAATTTGCAGAAATATTTTAAAAGCACACAGCATGGAAGCTTTTGGTTCCAGGAACTCTCTGAGAAGCTTCTGCAACATTGCTGCCATGATTGGCTTTTGATTTAGCAATGGAGAATATTCACCTCAGAATATCCCATGATGTCTCAAAATAAACAAGTTTACTCACCCACAAACAATTGAACCACAGGTGGTGCTGGTTGATTATCAGGAGAGTGCGCTATTTTCCCACATACCTTTGTCTTTGAAAACCCTACATTTAAGAGCTCATTCTCATGCCAGCATTTCTGGATTTTAAGGAGAATTTGTTACATGCATTTGGCATTTTCTTGATCTTGATACGGAATTCACTTGTCCATTGTAGAGGGCCAGTACTCCTATTTGCTGTCTTCAAGGAGTTGGGTTGCAAATAAATCAATATGAACAGACTTGATGGTAAAACAAAACAGGCTAGGTATGGTGGCTCATGCCTGTAATCCCAGCACTTTGGGAGACCAAGGCAGGAGAATCACTTGAGGTCAGGAATTCGAGAGCAGCCTGGTCAACATGGTGAAAACCCATCTCTACCAAAAATACAAAAATTAGCTGGGCGGGGTGGCGGGTACCTGTAGTCCTAGCTATTCAGGAGGCTGAGACAGGAGAATCGCTTGAACCCAGGAGGTAGAGGTTGCAGTGAGCCAGGATTGCACTATTGCACTCTAGCCTGGGTAACAAGAGTGAAACTCCATCTCAAAAAAAAAAGAGGTTATAAAAACAGAACAACAACAAAAACTTTTTCCTGATAAAAATATGTCTGTACTGATGTTGACTGATTCTCATTGTTTGGAAAGTTGAGAAAAACCTCACCAAGCCATTGGAAGTTTGGCAGATCAGTGTTCACTGGTCTCTGAAGAAAGCATGTCAGTCAGAGAGGGATCTTCTTTCTGGTGCAGTGTGCTGCTCTAGTTTAAATGGTCTTCCCACCGGCATGAACCTGTTGCGCCATCATCTTCGTGGAGGCAAAGGGGAAAATTTGGATCCTTGTTGTTAGCTTGGCTCCAACCTTCTGTCTAAAACTTACAACTCTATGGATTCATTTTTCAAGGATGCTTTATTCTATCCAAACGTGTTGGGATTTTACTATGGACCAAGCAATGTGCAGATCACAGGTATCATTGGAGGGTGGCTCAGCTAACCTATTTCAAGACTGACACATTTTAGAGGCACCCTGGGAAGCACGTTGCAATCTAGTTGTTCCGTTCTTCTTTCTAGCTGCTTTTGCTGCACATCTTTGGGAGAAAGCTAACTGGGGTTGTGCTCATCTGAGATTTGTCTAGAAGCCTTGAGAAAATAACTGGAGTTAGTATATTTCCCTTTCCCTGTCTTTGGCTCTTCTCTCATTTTCCCCAGCTTCAGTCACACTTGCATATTCTCTTGGTGAGCCTCCCTTTCGCGTCCAGCCACTAGGCTCCTCTTCTGTTTCTGAGGATCTTATCTCATTCTCAGTCAGCTTCTGCAACAGCTAGTTACATTGGTTTTCTAAGCATTGTTTCATTAACATTAGGCAGAAATTCAAAAGAGCACTGGCCAAATTGTTTTAATTTAATTGCCTGGTAACCCCATTTGTTTGCATTTTTATTCAGAACCATTTAAATTGCAGGCATATGTTTTTCACACTGTATTCCCAACTACTGTTTTCAAAAAATGATTTCTCTAGTTTGGAATTATTGGATGTATCTACTTTCTTGAACATGCAAATACCCACAGAGAGTTATTAGGCTAGAAAGACCTTTCTAAGGCCAGGCAAACCATTCCTCTGACTACTAACAATTTTCCTCCACTAACAACAAGAGCAGATTGTGGTTCCACCCAGGCAGGTCTACCTGAAGGGAAGGTGTGCTCTACTTTGCTGGTTTTGCAACCTGCGAGTTTAGTGTCTGTCACAGCTGAAAGTGCAGGTGGCAGGGTGGCTTGTTGAACTCATCAGAGCCAGTGTAACAACAGTACACGGGGAGTGAGACACAGCTTGTGCCTTCCAGGAGTGCATCAAGGCCGCAGAGAGATCTTTGTGTCTACCCTTGTTTCATATGTTTGAAAGACTATTCACCCTGACTGTGTTTCTCAGATGCTTCAAAAAGAAAAAAACAAAACATTTTCAACTGCAAATAATACTCAAATACCTAGCTCCCTTACTTCCAAAGACACATATGCTTGTAAGGTTTTCCCCTCACCACTGGTTCACTGGACTTCAGATGTCAGCTTTTGATGATCCAGCTCTTACAAGTGTAGAAAAATGGTGCCCTGGGAAGTCTATATGTGAAAGGGAATATTATGGACTGTGCGACTATGTAAATACTTGGAATGGCTAACAGAGAAAGGAGAGTTTTTAAAAAAATAGAGAAAAGACAAAACAAAGCTGAAAGTACCCAACAATGCTCTTCGCTGACGTTCATGGGTGGGGACCAGGGATTAGAGAATGATGGACCATTCTTGTCCTCTAAAGGCCTGGAGCCTTGGTCCTAAATAAAAGCAGACGGCAGAGCATGGGTTCTGATGGCACCATGGTCAGCTTTGTGCCCTTTGCAAGCTAGCAAAGAAAAGGAAGGTATAAGGCAAGAAATACTCTATTAAAGCTGGGCTGCTCCCTTGAGCCACCACTCCAGATGTGTATCTCCCAACTAGACTTTCCAGTCACATACCTGATGAAGGAGACTACTTGTTCTGCCACGTATGTTCACTGTCTGATTCCACAGGAACCCTCAGAAGAGCTCTCTCATCCTGCCCATGTGCTTGGTACCTTCTTTCTGCCATTTTTAAGTTTATGAAGGACAGCTACAACAATAACCCCTATTCAAACCATAGAATCCTAGAATAAGGAACCTTATTTATAATCTAATCATTTTATTCACTTATTCATTTATTTAGAAATAATTTCTTTTTGAGACAGAGTCTCACTCTGTCGCCAAGCTGGAGTGTAGTGGCATGATCTCAGCTCACTGTGACCTCTGCCTCCCAGGTTCAAGCAATTCTTCTTCCTCAGCCTCCTGAGTAGCTGGGACTACAGGCGTACACCACCACGCCCAGCTAATTTTCGTAGTTTTAACAGAGACGGGGTTTCACCATGTTGGCCACGATGGTCTCATGATCCACCTGCCTCAGTCTCCCAATTTTAGAAATAGTTTTAAACTTACAAAGAAATTTCTAGTATATTACAGAGAACCCCTAGATATACTGTTTATCAGTTAGCGTTTTGCCCCATTTACTTTGTCATTTTTTCTCTCTCTCTCTCCCCTTCCCCTCCACACATGTGTATGAATATACATATTTGTTTCTGAACCATTTAGAAGTTGTAAATATCAACTAAATAATTCCTTGTGCCCTAAATACTTGAGCGTGTATTTCCTAGGAAGAAGGACATTCTCTTACATAATCACAATGTGGTTATCAATTGCAGGAAATGTAGTAGTCTACCTTCCATGTTCCAATTTAGTCAATCAATCCAATCGTGTTTTTTTTTTTGTGTGTGTTTTTTTATTGCATTTTAGGTTTTGGGGTACATGTGAAGAACATGCAAGATTGTTTTATAGCTCTTCCCCCTCACTACGTGGGGATCCAGTTCCATATCATGTATTGCATTTCGTTGTCATTCATCTGGAACAGTTCCTTACCTCTTCTTTGTCTTTCATGTTGCTGACATTGTTGAAACATTTAGATGCCGTGTTTATTTTTCAGATGAAGAGTTAAGGTACTTCCAGAATCACATAGCTAGTTATGGAAGAATCAAGACTAGAAACAGGATATTTGAAACACAGAACAGATATGTTTCAAGTTAAATTTGAAACTAGATGGAGAGTAGTATCATTTGCCTTTACTAAGTATTTATTAAATTTTCTTCAACGGCCCAGTGATTTAGAAACTTAAGAGATCACTGAGGTAGACAATTGTTCACCTGTAGAACCAGTATTTGCTATCCTAAAAGGGCCTAATGTTCATACCCACAATTAGCAAGAAAATATGATCTTTACCTTGCAATTTTCATTAGACAAATACAACTTTTTGGTGGTTGCCTTAGCTAGTCCAGCAAAACCAGCTAATATTTATGTCAACACTGCAATTTATTCAAACCATGCAAACTTCAGTGATTAGAAGAGCTAAGACTGGAAACAAAGCTGAGCTTTGCAATCCACGGGCACAGTAGTAGCTTATCAATTTGGAAAGATTAAATCCAGTGGACAGGGGCAAAGTGGTCCTAAGAATTTAGGAGTACAGTAGTCTTCTGGCATTCTGTATGAAAAGGAAAATTCCATTCAGTTGCTGTAAGGTGGTGGTGACTGCCGATAATGTATAAGTGTTGTGTGTTCTATGCATGTGCCTGCACATATACACGTGTGTCAGGAAGAGAGCTGGGAAGGGCAGATGGTTTTTGTTTTTATTTTCCCCAGTCTTCTTTTAGCATAGAAGGAGAGGAAACTTAAGTTGAGAGACTATACCATACTTTATTGATGTCTTGAAAATTTAGCTGTGGCATCATAGCTGGCCGTCACCAGTGCCACAATGGCTACTCTCCTCTGGACTCCTGTTCCACTTCTTTGGCCTCCCGTCCCCTCTGTCCTCTTGCAGAGAATTTTCAGGCAGCAGAGTCCCCATTCCTTTGGTCACCCTCTCCAAAGTGGCCTCCTCCTCCTCCCATTGGCAGGAAATCCAGCCAGTTCAGGAACACTCTCTTGGGGGTGTTGTTCTAACTGTGTTATTATTAGCACATCCTCTGCAGTAGGAAAGGGCTAGTTGTGGGAAAGTAGTAGTGGCCATAGTGGTAGTAAGATTAATAGTTACAACTTTGAGTACTTACTATATAATAAGCACTTTCCATTTGTCAACTCATTTAATCTTTATAACAACCCAAGTGGTGTTCTTATTTTACAAAAGAAACTGAAGCCTAGAGAGATTATGGAACTTGCTAAGATCCTGGGAGCCCTGATTCAAATCTTGAAGACTCCAGCGCCAGTCCCATTGGCCTCTTCTCTCTGTCCAGAGGCTCAGCTCTCTTAGAAGACATTTGCATCTTAATGGCAGCTTCTGTGTGTCTCCTGGGAGCCTCCAGTCAGAGGACGTGGTGGAAGGGCAGTTAGTTCTACCCAGCGACTGTGGAACCAAGACTCAGTAACTTATGCAGTTTCTGTGCTAAGAAATTAGTGGCATTGAGCCTTGAAGCCAGCTCTGATGATTCTGTTCCACGTGTATCACTCCTCTTTCTAAAGCCAGCCAAAGCTTTCTGTTGCTCTCATAATGAAAGCCACACCTCCACCTTGACTTGCAATGCCTACCCGAGATGGCTTCTTCACCTCTCCCACTTCATCTTAGAACACCCTTCATGCCACTCCTCCCCCTTAAGCCACACTGGTCTTCTTTTAGCTCCTTGAATTTTCCATGATGCTTCCCACTTGACAGCCTTTGTGCATGTAGATCCCTGCCATATGCGCTGTCTTTTTCTTTCTTTCTTTCTTTCTTTCTTTGCTTGGGTCACAATGGGAAATTATATGTTTAGCTAATTATTCACATTCTCTGATAGACTGTGTAAAGAAGGTATTTTTGGTCGGTCCCTTCATCAATAACAACACTGACAAATTCCCAATAGGGGACCTAAAAGTTAAATAACATAGTAAGGGGCAAGACCCTGAGCCAGACAAGGGAAGGACCCAGAGATGAAGGTGTCCTGGCCACTGCCTTTGGAAAGCTTGCCTGCTAGTGAGGAGGGGAGAGCCAGGAGGAAACGAATAAACTCAGGGGTGACCAGAATTACAAGGGAACTTTTGTTGTGGAGAGACCCATGCTTTAATGGATGGAAAGGGGTTCAGTTGAAAAGAGAAAGTACATTCTAGGCAGAGAGAATACAGAATAAGGCACAAAATTGCCCAAGGATCCAGCAAACCAGAATGACAAATAGGTTTTTAAATGTGTCATTTCCTTTAATAAGCCTATGAATAAATGTGAGTACCAGAAGGTAAGCCCTACTAGTTTAGGGGTTTTGATAGGTGCTCAGTAATGATTTATTGAATAAATAAGGTAGGTACTCTCTTCTTGCATTTTACAGATGAGGAAATGCACAAAGAAGTGACATGGTATATAAGTATTAAAGGCAGGACTTTAAGAAAATACAGGAAAATATGTTTTATACTGATGGGGCTGAAAAATGGCCTTTAAGGCATAACATGTAGACAAGGTATAAAATAAGCAATTGACAGATTCTATTTAAAAAATTTTAAGTAACTTTGCCAAAAAAAAATCAGTATTGAAAGAAAGTATTGGAATATGTAAAGCTAACTGACAGAATTTGAAAATAGAGTTGATATCGTAATATATAAAGAGCATTTAAGAATCAACAGAAAAAATAAATGCTCCAATAGAAAAATGGACAGATGCCACGAAGAAGAAATGCATAAAAGAATAAATAAAAGTAACCAAGTAAAATAACCAATAAAAGATATAATTATATGTATAAAATATATATAGTCACTACACATTAAACAAACAGGTAAATATAAACAGTACTCTGTTATTTTAGGTGGACACTGGCAAAATGTAATATTAGTCAATAGCTGAGGAAGCAAGTACTATTATATATTGGGTGTAAGAATATAAATTGGTATAGTCTTTCCGAAAAGCGGTCTAACACTATATTCCAAATTGTAAAAGGAGTCTACTCTTTGATTCAGAATTTTAGCTATTCTAAGTGGATAATCAAACAATTACATCAAAATGTTTTTATAGGACCACATGTGGTGGTTCATACCTGTAATCCCAGAACTTTGGGAGGCCCAAGTTAGTGGACCCCTTAAGCCTGGGAGTTTGAAATCAGCCTGGGCAAAAAGGCAAAACCTTGTCTCTAAAAAAAAAAAAAAAAAAAAAATGCCCAGGTGTGGTGGCATGTACCAAGGGTCTCAGCTACTTGGGTAGCTGAGGTTGAAGGATTGCTTGACCCTGGGAGTTAGAGGCTGTAGTAAGCCATGCCACTGCACTCCTGCCTGGAAGACAAAACAAGACCCTGTCTCCCCACCAAAAAAAAAAATGTTTTAACAAGTAATTTTCACAGCATTCTTTCTAATATAATGAGAAGTTGGGAAGAATTTGAATGTCTACCAATAAGGGATTAGTTAAATTATGATATATCTATAAAATGCATTTCTGTGAAGCCATTACATACGGTGTAGGGGGTGGCAGGCTATGGCTCAAATGCAAAATTCAGCCTATTGCCTGATTTTGTTGATAAAGTTTTCTTGGAACACAGCCACACACACTAATGTATGTACTTTCTATACATGAATTAGTTTATGTAATGTTAGCTGTCATGGCTGCTTTTGTACTATAATGGCTGAATTGAGTAGTTGCAACAGAGAACAAATGGTCCAGATGCCTGAAATATTTATCATCTGTTCCTTTACAAACAAGTTTGCTGACTCTTGACATATAGCTATGTTCATTGATGTGGAAAGCTCTCTGTAAAATGTTATTGCATGAAAAAAGCAGAGTACAAATATCACACATAGGTAGTGATCACATCCTTACATAAAATTATGTGGTGTTAGGAGGGACAACAAAAAAAAGCACCTTAAATAATGTATTTTTGAGAGAGATATCCTGAATTATGTTCAACAAAATATTCTGGGCTACCTGTAAGTTGCGACATTTCAGGTGATTTTTCCCTTAACCTCTGTATATTTTTCTGTAATTCCTAAGTTTTTAAAAGCAATCAAGTTATTATATCTTTTTTTTTTTTGAGATGGAATCTCACTGTATCACCCAGGCTGAAGTGCAGTGGTGCAATGTCAGCTCACTGCACACTCTGCCTCCCAGGTTCAAGCAATTCTCCTGCCTCAGTGACCTGAGTAGCTGGGATTACAGGCACCTACCACCACACCTGGCTAATATTTGTATTTTTTAGTAGATATGGGGTTTCACCATGTTGGTCAGGCTGGTCTTGAACTGACCTCAGGTAATCAACCCACCTCAGCCTCCCAAAGTGCTGGGATTACAGGCATGAACCACTGCACCTGTCCCCTGTTTTTCAAACAGAGAACTCAAACTGATAACTTACAAAAGAAGAAATAGAGCTACTAAGCAGACATAGGGGAACTGTTAAAACCTTGCAAATAATGTAAATTGGAAGTGTTTTATCTTTTAAATTAACAAATTTTGAAACTATTTCATACTAGTTCTGAGTTCAATTAAACTCTTCTTTCATAAATTGCTCATGGCTTTATAAATAGTTATAATTTTGGAAAATATTTGGCAACAGTTTAATATTTTTTAATATTTTTGTAACTTTAATGTACACCTTGAAACAGTAATCTCACATTTAGAAATACACACTTTTACGAAATAATTTTAGTTTATGAAAGACTATATGTGCCAAATTGTCTAAATAGCATAAAATGTATTTGATTTAAAGCTAAATGTAATTGAACATAAAATCTCACAAGTGCTATGTTTACTGCAGTGGCAAAAACATAGAATAATATGAAGTACAAACAAGCGTACAGAACAACTGACATTCTCATGCTTTGCTGGTGGGAATATAAAGCAACCACTCTGGAAAATAGTTTTTCAGTTTTTTATAAAGTTAAGCATATATTTACCATATGGCGCACAATTCTACCCCTGTATGCTTACCTTTGAAAAATCAAAATTTCTGTTCACAAAAAAATATCTACATGAATATTTATAGCAGTTCTACTCATAATTGTCAAAAGCTGGAAGCAACCCAAATGCTCTTCAAGGGGTGAAAAGACAAACTGTGGTGCAGCTGTAAAGTGGAGTACCACTCAGTAATAAGGAGGAGCATGCTATTGATAACCATGACAACTGAATGAATCTTAAAAGCACTATGCTATGTGAAAGAAGGTGGCCTTAAAAGCTCACACACCGTATGATTCCATTTATGTCCTTGGGAAGGCAGCCCAAACGATAGAGAGTAAAGTGTTTGCCAAGTGTTAGAGTTGGAGGAGGGTGTGGGCAATAAAGGGATAGCATCAAGGAATTTTTTGGCATGATGGACTGTTCTGTATTCTAATTGTAATGGTGTTTGAACAAACCTATAGGCATATTAAACTCATTCAATGATACACCAAAAACAGTAAATTTTACTGCATGTTAATAAAAAAATTTTAAAAATTATATAGAAAAGTACTGGAAGAGAATGCATGAAAATTACAATATTGTTTGTTTAAGGTGATGGTGTTATGGATAATTTTCTTTTTTTGTTTCCCCAATGTTACATGAAAAATTATTTCTATAACTAATATAAACAAACCTATTGAAGGGCTCTAAGTTTATAGTTCTATGTAGGTTTGAGAAATGAACAAATAGCCCTTCATATGGCAATAATATCTCTTTTTTTTTAATGGAGTCCTGCTCTGTCACCAAGGCTGAAGTCCAGTGGCACAATCTTGGCTCA
The DNA here is from genome assembly GCA_004027715.1 of Plecturocebus donacophilus. Lineage (NCBI taxonomy): Eukaryota > Metazoa > Chordata > Mammalia > Primates > Pitheciidae > Plecturocebus > Plecturocebus donacophilus. The sequence goes on along the minus strand of PVKP010006882.1, from coordinate 45,078 downwards.
CTGCAACCTCTGCATCCCAGGTTCAAATGATTCTCATATCTCAGCCTCCCTAGTAGCTGGGATTACAGGTGCAAGCCACCACACCCAGTTCATTTTTTTATATCTAGTAGAGACAGGATTTGACCATGTTGGCCAGGCTGGTTTCAAACTCCTGATCTCAAGTGATCTATTCACCTCAGCCTCCCAAAGTGCTAGGATTACAGGGACGAGCCACCATGCCTGGCCCATATGGCAATAATATCTGAAGACAATGTGCATCTTAGGTCTCAGGAGCAGTTCAAATTGTGTCCAGGAGTCTGTTTATGAAATCAATAAAGCATGTAGTTTACTTTAGGAAGCAGAAATTTAACAAAGATTTGCTTTGTTAAATCTTCTTTTATTTGGAACATTTATTTTTGTAGTATTCTATATTCATCTTTGATGCCAAATAAATGAGATTGTGTTTTAAGGCAATAATAACCTTGTGTAAACATGCATTATCTTATTTGTTCTTCAACATCCTCTAACCCCATCACTGAAAGATAAAAATGGTTAGTGTATGGTCTTGTTTGAAAAGAGGAAACTGAGGTACAGAAACATTCTAGTTTAAACACTGGGTAATAAAAATGCTGTTTTCTTTAACTTTTATTCGGGAAGACAGATTGTGCTTTTTTTGTTTCTTGCCAGTAATGATATTTAAGATAATATTATTGTATCTTTTCTTTCAATAATTTCCTGGGCATTATTAGAAATGAAATAAATGTATGGCTTAGAGAAAAAGTATGTTTCATTATTGAAAATTCATAAGTCCTTTGGTTGTAATGAAAGTCTCTCATCTGTTTGGTGTTTCAGGATTTTATATTGCACGCTGATTATACCTATGTATTACATCGAGCCTTTCTTTTCATACATCTTCCTCAACCTACAGCTCATCATCTTGCAGGTCCTTCACCTTTACTGGGGTTATTACATCTTGAAGATGCTCAACAGATGTATATTCATGAAGGTAAGGATTGTCCAAATATTATTGCTCTTAGCGAGTGAATGTCATTGCCAGGTTAATAGTGAGGCCCAGACTGTTGAATGTTCAAGTTAATTCATAGTTTTAAACAGAATTCTTTTTTCTTGATTTGATTAAAATTTTGGTAAAAGAGAGCTAGATTTTTCATAAGTAGGTCTTTAAGGTGCTTTGAAGAAACTGCTTTTATTAGAAAATATTTTGACATTTTTAAAATGTCAAAAATTCAAAAATTCTAAAAATTGGTTGCTGCTTGTTTTTATGCTTGAAGAAAATTTTTAAACTTTTGTTTATTGATATGTAATATATGTGCATATTTATATGATATTTTGTACATACATAGAATGTGTAGTCAGGGCATTGTGGTATCCATCATCTTGAGTATTTACCATCTCTAAGTGTTGGGAACATTTCAAGTCCTCTCTTTCAGCTATTTTGAAATACACAGTGTATTGTTTTAACTATAGACACCTGCTACCAAACATTAGAACTTGTTCCTTTTATCTAACTATAAGTTTTTACCTATTACCCAACCTCTTTTCATCTTCTTCCCAACCCCACCAACACACCCTTCCACCTGGAGTGTATCATTCTACTCTTTGATATGTTGATTTCTTTTCCTTTGGATAAATATCCAGTAGTGAGATTGCTGGGTCATATGATAATTCTACATTTAGTTTTTGAGAAATCTGCATACAGTTTTCCATAGAGATTGTACTAATTTATGTTCCCACAGTGTATCAGAGTTCTCTCTTCTTTTCATTCTCACAGCATCTATCAATCACTTTTTGTCTTTTTAATAATAACAGCTTTAACTGGGGTGAGGTGATATCTCAATGTGGTTTCGACTTGCATATTTTCCTGATGATTAGTGAAGTTGAGCATTTCTTCATATAACTTCTGGCCATTGTATGTTTTTTTTTTTCAGAAATATTTATTCATGTCCTTTACCCGTTTATAATGTAATTATTATTATTATTATTATTAGTTGTTGTTCTTGTTCTTGTTTTACTATTGAGCTGTTTGAGTTTCCTGTATAGTCTGGATGTTAGTCCCTTATGAGATGAATAATTTGCAAATATTTTTTCCCATTCAACAGATTGTCTCCTCAGTATGATTTTTTCCTTTGCTGAGCAGAAGCTTCTTAGTTTAATACAGTCCCATTTGTCTATTTTTGTTTTTGTTGCCTGTGCTTTTGAGGTCTTAGCCATTGAATCGTTGCCTAGATCAATGCTCTGAAGTATTTCCCTGAAGTGCTTCCCTTATGTATTCTTCAAGTGGTTTTATGTTTCAGGGTCTTATGTTTAAGTCTGTCATCTATCTTGAGTTGACTTTTGTATATGATGAGAGATAGAGGTCTAGTTTCAAGCTTCTGTATGTGGATATCCAATTTTCCCCACACCATTTATTGAAAAAAGTGTCCTTCCTCCCAATGTATGCATTTTCTTTATTTCTGTGAAAAATTGCATTGGTATCTTTTTTTTTTTTTTGACAGTGTCTTGCTCTGTCTTCAAGGCTAGAGTGCAGTGGCATGATTATGACTCACTGCTGCCTCAATCTCCCAGGATCAAACAATCCTCCCACTTCAGCTTCTCGAGGTAGCTGGGACTACAGGCACCACACTTTGCTAATTTTAAAACATTTTTGTAGCAATGGGGTCTCTATGTTTTCCAGGCTGGTCTCAAACTCCTGGGCTCAAGTGATCCTCTTGCCTCGGCCCCCTAAAGTGCTGGAATTACAGGTGTGAGCTGCTATGCCTGGCCAACATTGCTATCTTGCTAGGGATTGGATTGAATCTGTAGATTACTTTGAGCAGTCTGGTCATTTTAATGATATTAATTTTTCTAATCCATGAGAATGGGCTGTCTTTTCATTTGTTTATGTCCTCTTCAATTCTTAAAAATCAGTGTTTTGTAGTTTTCCTTGTAGAGGTCTTTTACCTCCTTGGTTAAATTTATTCCTAGGTATTTTTGTAGTTACTATAAATAGGATTGCCTTATTGAATTCTTTTTCAGCTAGTGTGTTGTTCATAGGTAGACACACTTTTTTATGTTGAATTTGTATTCTTTAACTTTACTGAATTTATTTATTAGATCTAAGGCTTTTTTTGAAGTCTTTAGGTGTTTCTAAATATAAGATCATGCCATCTGCAAAGAGGGACAATTTTACATCCTCTTTTCTAAATATGGATGCCTTTTATTTCTGTCTCTTACCTGATTGCTCTGACTTTGACATCTGGTACTATGTTGAATAGGAGTAGCAAAGTGAACATCTTTGTTTTGTTCTAGTTTTTAAAGGAAAGGCTTTCAGCCTTTCCCCATTTACTATGATGTTAGCTATGAATTTGTCATATATGCCCTTCATTATGTTCAGGTATGTTGCTTCTATGACTAGTTTATTGAGAATTTTTTATCATAAAAGGATGCTGAATTTTATGAAGTGGTTTTTCTGTGTCTATTGAGATGATCATACAGATTTTGTTCTACATTCTGTCGATGTATCACATTTATTTATTGGTTTATACTGAACCAACCTTGCATCCCTGGGATGAATCCCACTTGGTCATGGTACGTTATCTGTTTGATGTACTGTTAGATTTGTCTTGCTAGTATTTTGTTGAGAATTTTTGTGTCTATATTCATCAGGGATATTGCACTGTAGTGTTTTTATGTTGTTGGGTCCTTATGTTGGATAGGGTAACCTGTCCTTAGGATACTTGTAAATGCATGATGACTCTACTACTAAGGTAGTGGGGTCACTGCCAGTGGCTTGCACCTTGGCTCTGGTAGTGGCATCCAGCAGTGGGACCCATAAATATGTGTGATGGCTCTACTGCTGGTGGTATCAGGGCCACTGTCAATGGTTCATGCTTCAGCCTTGGTGGCAATGGCCAGCCACAGCCGTGCCCACACATGGGGGATGTCAATGGGTATCCAGGAATGTGAAGATGCAGGGACTTTCGTGCTTCAGCACAGGCTGCAGTTTGGCGGAGGCTAGGCTCTCAAAATGACACTGTGCTGTAGCTGCTTAGGACTCAGTGGGTGTGTGGGACCTAGTGTGCACTCCTTCTATGGAGCAATGCTTTCGTGTCAACTCTAGGCAGCTCTCTCTGTTAGTCTTATGGCCCATGAGAGTTGAGGGGCTCTCCTGTGGCTAGAATTGCAGGAGTCCATGATGGGCATGGGGACCACTGGGATCTCTTTCTTACCCTTTTCCCACACTGGGGAGTGTCTCCAGGTTCCCAGATGAGCAGACAGTCTTGGCTTCCCTTTCCTTTTTGGCCTTAAGTGTTTCCTGTCACTTCTCTGTTGAATTGTATTATTCTCTTAGAGGATCTGTTCAAAGTGTGATTAGCTACTGGCTATTTGGTTCCTCTGTGGAGGAGGCATGTAGCAGATGCCTCTAGTTGTTCCTGATTGCTGCTTTTTAAAGAATCCCCTAATGAGTCAAAATTTGCTCTGGTTTTGGACAACCTTTATGATGATCATTGAATAATACTTCAGAGGCTTGTGTTTATTTGTATTGAATATCCAAATTGCACATAATGCTCTCCCCCTGAGCTTTCTTGTTCCTACTCTCTAAAACACTGTCCATCATTTTACTACACTTTGTTTCGGAAAACATCTTCTCTAAATAATAACAAATTGATTAGACTATTGATTAGAACTTTTGGAGTATTGAAGGTTTTTTGTTCGTGTTGTTTTGAATTAGATTCTGTGCTTTAATTCCAGGACACAGTGAGGGAAAGAGAACAGAGATGAGTAAGATAATCCCTGACTTTAGGGAAATAGCCCACCATCTACCGGGAGAATGTTCACCTATTGGCAACTAACCGTAGCATACAGAATGTCCTGTGTTACACACAGGCCCCAGAGACTTACTATGGGAGAAAAGATAAAAAGAGAAATTAACTCAAGGGAACAGAAAGTGTTTCATTGAGTCATGAAGTTTGAACTGAGCCTTTAAATTAAGTAAAAATGATCACATTCCTGCTTTGTGTTGAAATTATACATCTAAGTGTTGATGAAAAGAGTCAAACTCTGGAAAATATTTGAACAAATTTATCTTGAGCCAAATATGAGTGACCAGTGGCCCATGACACAGCCCCAGGAGATCCTGAGAACATATGCCCAAGGTGGTCGGGCTACAACTTGGTTTTAGACATTTTAGGGAGATAGAAGTCACCAGTCAATACATGTAAGGTGTACATTGCTTTAGTCTTTAAAGGCAAGACAACTGGAAGTGGGGGTCACAGGCAGACTCAAAGATTTTTCTGATTGGCAATTGGTTGAAAGAGTTATTAGATAACTCTTTAAATAAGAGCTGAAATCAATAGAAAGGAATGTCTGGTTTAAGATAAGGGGTTGTGGAGACCAAGGTTTCATCATGCAGATGAAGCCTCCAGGTAGCTGACTTCAGTGCTCATATATTTTGTGCAAAATATATTTTGGAGTAAAATAATTCAGTTTCTTTCAGGGGCTGTTACCTATCATGTGATGCTATGCTAGAGTCAGGCTGGAACTTGGTGTCTTATTGCTACAAAAGTCAGTCTTAAGATCTCTGTTTTAATGTTACTGATGGTCACCTGTGCCTGGATTGCAGAAGAACGAGGGAGCATAATGAGCTGTGTCTGACTCTCATTTTCTGGTTCCTTGAGTTATTTTCTGTTTTTATCTTTTCTTCTATAGCAAGTCTCTGGGGCCTGTATGTAACACAGGACATTCTGTATGTTATAGTTAGTTGCCAGCTGCCTGATGGACCCCCTCTAAGCCAAGGGTATTTCTCTTAGAATTTTATTTTTGGATTACATAAGGGAGTTTTAATTAAGTTGAAAGAGTCTTTCAAGTTGAAAGTTACAGCTGGCTCACTTTTAGGTGTTACTATCCATGTATAATACAGCACTATATCATCAGATTGAGTGACTTGTGTGTACCAAGGATGCTGGCAGTTAGTTTGATAAACTTGTTTTAAAATCAACTCTTTGATTACTTCATTTTCCAACTTGCGGAAATGTGTCTCAAAGATCATTGAAGAGTTGACAAAGGAAATGGAAGTTGACATAATTCACCTCTGAGTTTTCTGCCATCTCTTAGCTGCTAGATCTTGACAGAGGTATGGGAAATTGGGCCACATCTGGATTAATCAAAAAAAAAAAAAAAACCCTGAGAACTTTCTTCTTTAACTAAATTACTGATGACCTTGTTTTCCTGAGAGCCAACTTTTCCCCTTAAAGTTGTAGTGCCAAGAAAAAAACTTTCATTGAACGGTTCTAGTTTATTAAAGTTCTAAATAGCTTTTCTATGATCTCTGAAAAAGTCTTATCTCTAAGTGACTGATAAAGTTGAAGTAACTGAGATAAGTTAAATAAGAACTGGAGCAGTTACACAAGTTGCACATGCAGTAGTTGGTGTGAAGGAAAAGGCCCTGAACTGAGCCTGTAATGATTGGGCCCAGCCTTCCAGAAGCTCCTGTCCCCATGTAGAAACAGTTCCCTTATTAACTGGTGAGAGACAATAATTACAGGCTTGGAAGGGATCCGGGGGAGTGAAGCTTGGAAAACAGAAGATACCCTAGTTTCACTGTGATTTTCCTGTGTCTGATCCCTAATGGGTAATGCCAGGCCTGATTAGAAACCCAGCAGTTTGGGGAGCTGTGGACAAGAATTACTGATTTCTCATGTACTCCGGAAAAGCTGTTTCCAATTGCAGTTTGACAGGAGTTGTGGAGGCCCCCACAGCCGTAATCCTTGTAGTTTGCATGACTTCAGCTGGCTTGCATGTGTACTCTGCTTTCCACACCAGTGGCAAAACTGGCTGTGAAATCAGCTTATTCCTCCAAAGCCATAAAGCCTCCTTTTAAAGAACAATATTTGAAGGCATAGTTGCATTGCAAAGGGGAGGAGAGGGCTAGAGGCTGGAGTTAAAATTCTTAGAGGAACAACAAACAAATCCATTTCAACTCTACTTAATAAGCATTTAGCATTTAATGCATTTAATTGTTACTAAGGCGACAAATTCCTGGATACTTTAAAAATGAGATTGCAGATGTTCCTAGGCCTCCAAAAATGTCTTTTAAATCTTGTAACAGAGATTGCAAATTTGTCCCTTCAGTTCCTTACATGTGGAAAGCTCTCAGTAAGTAACTTTATGCAGAGGATAAGAAACTGGGAAAACAAACCACCCTGTTTTGGGTGGCAGGTTACAAAATAATGCGCTAATCATACTTGATCTCCATGGATTTTCATGGCAGACTCAAAAAAAGGTGACTGTACTTCTAAAAATAGCATTTTTGGTAATAGTCTTATTTAGTCATCTTATTTTTCCTAAACAATAAGGTCATTGCATTTGATGAATGACAACCTTCCACTATTTGCTTTTGCTCTTGAATGTCTTAAAATAAAAATATCACTGTAATTTCAGGACTCTAACATATATGGACCCTGCTTAGCAGGCATCCCGCTGCTTGAGAACATGGCTTGGCACTGAAACATATCTAGTTCCTATAAAATGGCTGATTTTGTGATGAGCTACCAGCCCATACATTACATCAGGAAATATGACAGGCTGACATTCATCTTGTCATTTGCTTTGCTAACATGAGAAGTGGTTTGAGAGGAAATTAGAAGAAACATAGTATGCTTTTGTTTAATATTACTTAAGAAAACTTGATCATCCTCAAGCTTGTATTCTCTTCTTTCTAAATATCATCCTGGGTCCTGGCCAACTCAGGCATGTCTCTGTGACATCTTGTGCTGGTGAATAATCAAGATGTGTGGGGGAATTGTAGCCATGCAGCCATGAAAGGCAGGATGGAGAAACTAGCCCCTTGGCAACCTGCCCCAGCCATCTGCAACTCAACAGGCAGGATGTCTTAAGTTCACAGAATGACACTTTACATACACTGAACTGTTTTAGCTAAAGAAAGGAACACTCTCATAAACATGAGGAAACTGAAGACTAGACCAAGTTCACACAGTCATTTCCTGGCAAAGAGAAGACTAGAACTTGAATCTCTTAACTTGTAACACTTCCCCTTTTAAATTTTTCTTCATTTGAATTAAGGGAAGAAAATTAATAACTAGAAATAACCAGAAAATTAATTTAAAATACTTGTATGGAGTTACAAAATAGTGAATATTCAAAAATTTTCAAAAAATAAATATATATATATGTGTGTGTGTGTGTGTGTGCACATTAGAATTCTGCAGTTTAGAATATATATATGCACACACACATCCACTATATACTCACAAAAATTTCAAAAATTAAGAATAAATAATGAATACAAGCCAGGTACGGTGGCTCATATCTGTAATCCCAGCACTTTGGGAGGCTGAGGCAGGTGGATCACCTGAGGTCAGGAGTTTGAGATCAGCCTGGCCAACATGGTGAAACCCCGTCTCTACTCAAAATACAAAAGTTAGCCAGGTATGGTGGTGTGCACCTGCAGTCCCAGCCACCTGGGAGGCTGAAGTGTGAGAATCACTTGAATCCAGGAGGTGGAGGTTGCAGTGAGCCGAGATCACGCCACTGCACTCCACACCAGCCTGGGAGACAGAGTGAGACTCCATCTCAAAAAAAAAAAAATTGTACATAATCCAATTGATAAGTAATCAAGATCATAGATTAAAATGTAGCATAAATCCTTTAACTTACTTTTGAACATTTTTAAAGCATAAGAAAGTATTTTGTGCATTTTTTAAAATCTCAGATCACTTCCAAGTAAAGCACTTAGATAGCTCAGAGTACAGGTTCTGGGTAGATTCAAACCTCAGCTCTCCCATTCGCTGGCAGTGTGGTCTTGGGTATATTACTTCATTCACTGCCTTGGTTTCCTCACCTGTAAAATGGGGATAATGATATTAGTACCTGCATTGAAGGATAAAGTCCCTTAGAACAGTGGTTGGCACATAGGAAGCACATGATTGATGTTAGTGATCACATTGTCATGATCAATATGATCACTATTACTACTTCGGCAGGTTCTTTCTACCAAATTGCAGAGACCCTGTGAATGAGTCATTGTCGGGCAGTTGGGTCTCAGCAAGCCTCTTCATTTTGCTCCGTCAAACAGTGCTGCCTCTGACATTGTGAGTCCTTGACTTGCAAGCAAAGGCTCCAGTGACAGTTTTCTAAGCTGTCTTCTGCCAGTTGCCTTTCATGACTCACATTGCAGGTGATCATTTTTGACACATTCTCTAAGACATCAACATGTTAGGGAGGAAAGACAAAGTCTGTAACATCCAAGAAGCCTCTAAGTCTATTTTGCTAGTAGATAAGAATGAATGTAAAACTGCACTTTGCTGAACAATAATTTATAAAAATACCACAAAGACTGATTGTTGAAATAAAGTATGATAGAAATGCTATCAACTTATATTTTTGTATTTCTGAATATTTATATGGATTAACTAGCTTGGGAATTTATTCAAGGAGCAGCATAATTTGTAAACTTGTAATGATAAAAATAACTGTGCTAAGTTGCTTGGCTTCAAGAATTTTAAATCTGAATGTTCTTCCACACTATATATTTAGCTCAACAACAAAATGGAATTCCCATATAATTTTAGAACTGGAAGAGGCCACTGATGTCTACGAAGACACAGTTAATGTCTAGGAAGACACCGTGGCTCCTGTCTGCAAGGCCTTGCTGTCATATTGCGGTTTGCCACGGATGTCCACATATGTGAATTCCTGCTGATCTTTAGTCTCATGGTGACTCTGTGGAACAGCTGCTATCATCCCTCTAAGAACGAGGGAGAATGAAGAAGTTGCATGACTTGCCTAATGTCACACAGCAGCAAGATTCACTCCCATGAAGCCTGATGCTTCAGAGCCCATGTTGCAAATATTGAGCTCTTCTGCTTCCCCAGAGGTTTTGTATTTGTGAACATACATCCTCAAAACATAACTAATACATATAAATACTTCCTGTGTGTGCATTTAGTGTGGCTTATGCTCAGCTCTCATGAATTTCTTTCTCTCTTCCTCCCTCGCTTTTTTCTCTCCATCCCTTCCTTCTTTTTATCTCTCTTTCTCTCCCTCTCTTTCTCTCTCTTTCTTTCCTTTCTTTCTTTTCTTTCTTTGTCTTGCTGTGTTGCCCAGGCTGGAGTGCAGTGGTGTGATCCTGGCTCACTGCAACCTCTGCCTCCCAGGTTCAAGTGATTCTCCTGCCTTAGCCTCCTGAATAGCTGGGATTACAGGTGTGCATCATCATACCTAGCTAATTTTTATATTTTTAGCAGAGATGGGGTTTCACCATGTTGGCCAGGCTGGTCTCAGACTCCTGAGCTCAAGTGATCAAGTGGTCCAGCTACCTCAGCCTCGAAAGTTGCTGGGATTACAGGCATGAGTCACTGCGTTGGCCTCTCGTGAATTTCATAATGGTACCTTCTACCTTATACAGTCTTGCTCAGTGTTTCTTATCATCACTTTACAAGTAATTGAATTAATTACAGGTAATTGATTAACAAATAATCAATGTATTAATCAATGAATTAATTTCACAAAGGGCACTCTAGAAAATCTCATTAATGGTATCCCCATGAGGGGATTTTTCTGCCTTAAAACAATCATAAGCCTGAGTTTTTATAATGGGTAGAGCTGTTTATAAGAAGTTGTAGTTGAATAGGCAGCCATCTGCATGGCTCAAAGGTAATAAAAGCAAGAAAATGTTCTGTGAGTAGGAAGCAGGGCCCATGGATAAATTGGCCTCTTCTGAGGTCTCCTGACCCCATAGAAGTACTTTGTCTTTGACTGGGAGGTCTCCAGGTTAGACCCACAGGTACAACACAGGCACCCAGATGAGAGCTCAGAAGAAGACCCAAACACGCATTTGCACTCTGAGATAGAAGCAGCACCAAACTGAAAAGAAGGGTTCCTCCGCCAGTTGTTGAAGTGGAGGCTCAGAGGGGTAAAGGGGCTTCTGAAGGTCTTGCAAAATAGTGACCTAGTTTTCAGTTAGATATCTTTTCCCTGCCCCAGGATAACATTGTTCAGACATTTCCTTTTTTTTTTTTTATTTTTTTGAGACGGTCTCACTCTGTCACCCAGGCTGGAGTGCAGTGGTACCATCTCTGCTCACTACAACCTCCACCTCCTGGGCTCAAGTGATCCTCCCACCTCAGCCTCCCAAGTAGCTGGAACCACAGGCATGCGCCACCACACCTGGCTAATTTTTGTATTTTTTGTAGAGATGGTGTTTTGATATGTTGCCCAGGCTAGTCTCAACTTCTGGGCTCAAGCAATCTGCCTGCCTTGGCCTCCCAAAGTGCTAGGATGACGGGTGTGAGCCACTGCATCCGGCCCAGACATTTTCTTATACTGGGATGTCTGATATCTTTTTTAAGCTATTTGGAAAGTCTTCTATCTTCTTTTCCTAAAGTGATGCTGCTTCCTCTAGGACTGTCATGATTACCGCATTTAGATGTTGCAGTATCTCTCTCTGTTGCTGATGATAACAGCATGTCTTCTTTTGAGAAGTGTCTGTTCATATCCTTCACCCACTTTTTGATGGGGTTGTGTGTTTTTTTTCTTGTAAGTTTCTTTAAGTTCCTTGTAGATTCTGGATATTAGCCCTTTGTCAGATGGATAGATTGCAAAATTTTTCTCCCATTCTGTAGGTTGCCTGTTCACTCTGATGATAGTTTCTTTTGCTGTGCAGAAGTTCATTAGTTTAATTAGATCCCATTAGTCAATTTTGGCTTTTGTTGCCGTTGCTTTTGGTGTTTTAGTCATGAAGTCTTTGCCCATTCCTATGTCCTGAATGGCATTGCCTAGGTTTTCTTCTATGGCTTTTAAGGTTTTAGGTTTTACATTTAAGTCTTTAATCCATCTTGAGTTAATTTTTGTATAAGGGGTAAGGAAGAGGTCCAGTTTCTTCTGCATATGGCTAGGCAGTGTAAAACAACCTTTTATTGCAGTTTTCTTCAGTACCCTCTTTCCTCAAAGAGGTTCTAGCTGCTGGCGTCTGTTTACAACAGCAGAACTCTCTTCCCTGCAATCACCCAGGACTGACTTAGTTACACGAGAGATCTTCCATCCTCAGTTTATCACATATTAGCTCCAGTGTGCTAAATTTTTTGCTTGATATCTTTTCTCGCAATGTTTTTCAAAATACTAGTTCTTTGGAAGTGCTGGGCTACCCAAGTCAACTGGCCAACAGGAAGTCAACGGAGGCAGCTGCAAATGAAAGGGCTTGTTAAGATGAGAGCTGCTTCCTGAGAGCATGGCATTGCTATCTGTGGGGTTCCAATCCTGCCTCTCTTTTTTCTGTCCGAAATGTAGACTGTGATGTCCCCAGAACCACAGACTGCGTCTTGATAAAGTTGGAAAAGAGGGTGAGGGAGAGGGAAGAACCAAGTACAAATCCCTTGTTCCCATGATTTTAAACATCATTTCGCAAAATGAAGTGAATTTTTATACAATCCTGAAAGGAATAGATAGTCTCCTTTTTATTAGTAGAGAAACAGACGCACACACACAGATGTCTTAAATGGAATCCGAACTTTAGATTGGGGCATAGGCACAGTTCGTGGCCTGTTAATAAATCTGCACATTCACAGCAGGATGTGAGAGTTTTATTAATGGGCCCTCGGGCCAGAGAGCTTGGTAAAAACAGGTGTAGGAAGGCCCTATGCTGGCCAGCACTGTCCCTGCTAATCTCCCACTGTTTTCTGTGGCCACATCCTCTCTGTGGCCATCTCTCCACCCCTGCTACCTAAGTCTCAGAGGAGAGCTTTATGTGACACAAAAGAAACCTTATTCCTGAACATTCATTCAGTGTGTAGATGTGGGTAAAAGAAACTAGTTTTTCAAACATTTTCATTTTGATTTATCATGTGGGCTTAAGTGCCTGAGTGATTTATGATGCAGATGGCTTAATCTGTGCTCTGATTTGGGAACAGCACGCATGCCATCTGTGGAACTCTGGACTCTCAAAGGGGCTGTGTTCTTCAAAGGGTGTCTCCTTGCCACATGTGGCGGGCCCAGGAAGTCCTGAGCAGTGCAATCCTGGGCGTTCACTCTTCATGTGGATCCATGGCCCATGCCCTGGATGTCTGACCTAAGACATCATGGAATGCCTGTCCTTTCCAGTGGGCCTCGGCCTCAAGATTCCTCCAAGCAACTGGCATACTTCTGGGACGTCTTCATTATGAGCCTGGAAACATGGTCCTATCTTTCAAAGTAATGAAACTGCCTCTGCCGAGTCATCCAGCTGGGTTGGAAACCCAGATCCACTCCCAAAGCTCTCCACAGAGGCCTGACTGCATGGAGGTCAGAACAGGCCCTACGTGGGAGCTACAGTGGGCAGCTACCTGTTTAATGCTTGGATGGTAGCCTCTAAACTCACCTGCATGCAAGACAGTATGAAGAACGTGGAGAAAGCCCAGGCTCCAAAAGGGCCCCAAGATCATGGCTGCCCAGAGGAAGAGAGTAGTGAGGGGGAATAAAAGTCAGCAAGGCTGTAGCGAACGCCTGAGGTAAGCTTTGCCCACTTCGAAGCTTTCTGTTGTTGTTTGTTCCTGCCATATCAGTTGAGAATATTTATGTGCGCATACGTATATGTGTATGTGTGTGTGTGTGTGTGTGTGTGCGTGTGCGCGTGCGTGCGTGTGCATGGCCATGCATATGCAGGAGGATCTGGGAATACCCTGGGCTTCCACACCTGTGAGGGAGTGAGGGGAGATGGGCTGGGCAAAGGGAGAAGTTGAACTCTGATGTGACTGCAATCAAGGCCTCCACCAACCCTACAGAGAGCTCTAGAGCTGGGTGGCCTTTCAGAGATGACCCAGTTGAGGCAAGGGGGCTAAGCCTCTGTATTTGGACATTAACCTGTTACTGGATATGGGCTGCCATCTAGGGTGGGAAATTTGTATATACTTTTGCTTCTCCTTATAGATAGTCTGAACAGTGTTCTTTGTATCCTAGGAAACCTGAAGGCATGTGTTCATGTTGATTCTATAGCTGTTTGGGGAGAATGGGGGGAAATTTGTAATCATGCTACCACCATTGTTCTTTAGCCTCAGAAGTCCTCAAGTCATTTGCAAACTTAGGTACTCGAACTATTTTTAATAACAAATTTCATACCACATACCTTGCAAGTGACCTTGATGATGTCTCAGTCATGGAGAGCTCCGCAGGGCAGCACAGAACCACATGGTAGCTCCTTAGATACCAGCCATCACGCCCTACTACCGCTTCCCTGAGTCTGTTTCTGCAGGCTAACTACATACAATTCTTTCGAACATACCTCCTAAGATATGCTATGGAGTCTTCACCTCCCTCATCACTCTTCTGTTCCATTTTACTCAGACTATTTAAATGTTATACCTAGAAGTCAGCCCAGTTTTCTAGATATGGTCTGACTAATACAAAATCAAGCAGGTCTGTTTCCTCTGTTTTTCCAAAAACTCTACTTCTACTGCTGTAGCTTAGTTTTGTATTCTGTTGCTGTTCATCACATTATGCTGTTAATTCATCCTGAGCTTGGAATTGACTAAGCCCCCATGTCTTCACATGAGCTATTGTTAAGCAGCACTTCCTCCACTGGGGAATTGCCTGGTGCTGGCGGTGATTTTTTGTTTTTGTTGGAAGTTATCTTCATTTTTGTTAAACTTCGTTTTTCTTAATCAGGTTGTCATTCCAGCCTTTTTAAGAATGGGAAAACCTGACATTTGGTGACAGGTGGTTAAATGATGCTAACGACCTTTCATTTAAAGGCCTGTTGAAGCCAGGAGTGGTAGTACATATTTGTGGTCCTAGCTATTTGGGAGGCTAAGGCAGGAGGTTTGCTTGATCCTAGGAAGTCGAGGCTTCAGTGAGCTATGATTGCGCTACTGCACAATCTAGCCTGGAAACGGAATGAGACCCTGTCTCTAAAAAAAAAAAAAAGAAAGAAAGAAAGAAAGAAAACCTATTAAAGGAATTTAGGAGTATTCTGTAGAAACTAGCTCATGAAAAAGACCCAATTATTTTGTTTGACATGTATTTGAATCAGAGAAAGATTATAATTATACTGAAGACTAATATACAAGAAAATATACTACTCACACCCTTAAGATGGTCTCCCAGAATTCCAGATTTTTGCTTCAGATCAACTCATGACTGCTATGTTGCTAACTATGGTTTATTATAGCTAACTAGAGTGGTTTGCAGAGCATTAACAGAAAAATGCAGCCGGTCCCCAACATAGACCAGTTAAATCTATGGAGGTGCAATCCAGACTTTGGAATTTTTGACAGTCCTCTTCTTCCCCTAAATGATCCTAATTTGCATCCTAGGCTGACCTCTACTAGATTAAGTAGAGAAAATCAGCTGCATGTGTCTTCTCCACCACTGGAAAAGCATCCACAGAGCCCCTCCATTTACTGGATCTATTTTTTCAAAAGCGGAGATCACTATACTCTTCCCCAGATTTGTAAAGTCAATTTGCATTATCTCAACAAACACTCCCATCTTGAAAAATTAACAAAAGTAGTAGACTTTTGTGTTACACTGATGTTGTGCACTAAAAGAAAATAAAACCTGACAAAAATTCAAACTTGAAAGTAAGCACATTGAGATTCTTTCTTTTGTAGAAAAACAGAATTCTTTAGATAGCACATTTTTCTGGAGAATCAAAAACACAATTTATTTTATAAAATGATTGATTATTTTAAAAAAAACCATTTATTATATAAAGAGACACATACTCGTAATTTTATGTTGCCTTTCTGGACTAAAAAGTTACTTGTGAAATATAGAGACTAGGGAAATCAAAGTTATTTGAAAGCATGGAATTTTAGAAGTTGAAAGACCCTTAGGTGACCCTCTGCTGCAACTTTTTCTTTTCACAAAGAGTAGCAATCCAGAGAGGGTTTGTGGTCTAAGAGACAACCATCCTGTCCCGTGCCATCTGACTATCAGCCCAGGCAGAGTCCAGAGACTGTAGAAATACAACATTTCAGGCCCCACTAGTGACCGCCAGCATGAGAATCTGCAGTTTACCAAGAACCCTGGGTGATTTGCATGCACGTTACAGTTTGGGAAGCATTGGTCTAGAAAATTCATATTCCAGACAACTAAAAGGAAAACAGTCATGTAGCCAGAGTTCACAGAACTCAATTTAAATTTAATACCACTGCCCTGAGGAGGGAAAAAAGAGGAAAAACTCAATTGTTTTTTTCTGTGACCTTGTCAACTTAGATAATTAGAACTAATATAACAAAAAGGAATGTACTTTGCTAGTAGTTCAGAAAATTGAACTCTGACTGAATATATTTTTTTTCTTACAGTGAAAGCTAAAAATTTGCTTTCAAAACAGCATAAAATGCTTATTATATAGCTCTTTGTTTCATTGCCAACTGCGGATTTAGATGTGGAGTCATTCAGAAAGCAGTGGGACGTTATGAGTAATTCACAATCTTCTGGGCTTTTGACATTTCTGCAAAGCCACAGATTCCCAAGCACAGCATTTAGTTACAGCACTTCAAAAACACAACACTATGATTTTATGGAAGCTGTAGTGCAGATGTCATTCCCAGAGCTGTATGGAAATACTGTGGGCAAAGATTATTCATTTAATTAAAATGAGCATTTTATCCTATTAGCATTAGAATGTACTTTTTTTCTCATTGCCAACTTTTTTGGTTTTGTTTTTTGGTCATTCTTGCTATCATTTATGAGGAATACAGATGAAGGCCAGGTGAATTATGTTTAAGCATGTGCATATATATATATATATATATATACACACACACACACACACACACATACATACATACACACAAAAATATTAAAATATATGAAAAACATACCAAAAATAAAGCCCAAAGTGTAGACATCCAGATTTGACTTTAAGCTTATTGTGCTTACCTTTTTTTTTTTTTTTTGGTGGAGATGAAAGTGGAGGGAAGTTGTGTATTGATACCGGTTGTGTTACACATATTGTACAATACAGGATAATGGCTGTGGATAGGAATATGTTTATTAAAGAAACAGGATGGCGAAGCTTTTCCATGCTGCATCATATGAGGATCAACTGAAGGATGTGGGAATATTTAGCTTGCAGAGGCGTTCACTATCTTTAAATGTCTGAAAAATTTACTAATGTTTGAAGGGAGTACAGACTTCTTTGACTAGTACTAAGGGGGAATGCGTGGAGCTCCAAGGAGGCAGAGATCAGCCCCATAGATAAAAGGAAGCAGGTAGTGAGTTACTGCAGAGGCACAGGCAGGGGTGTGCATCTTCTGCTAGGGTTATTGTAGAAAGCTTATCAGCATCAAATAGAAACTGGATTAGATGACCTTAAAGATCCCTTTCGAACCTGGCTGTCTATAGATACTGCTCTTCTTACATAATGCCCCTTCCACATCTCAGAGCTACTCTGATGACCCAAGCCTCCAGTGTTTCCCTCCTGGACTGTGACCTCAGCCTCCCAACTATACCAACTGGGCTCCCTATAGCCATTTCCACACAGTGGCAGAGAGCACTGCTACAGAAACCAGTTCTCCAAGAGCAGAAGTTCACTGAGGACAAACGCCTTGTCTGTTTGCTCACGGATACCCTCCTTACATCCAAAATAGTGCGACAAAGTGGCTTCTAGTTGGGTGTAGAGATGAATTGGAATTTCTGACCATGACCTATGAAATTTATTATCTGATCTGTGCTTACTCCAGGCCTCACCTGGAGTCAGGCTCTGCCTTTCTCAGCACTCATTAGCTGTACTGGCCTTGCTGATCGCCAAGCATGGCAAGGTTCCCCCTTCTCAGGGAGTCTGCACACTGCATTTCTTCTTGAAATGTTTATTCCACTCTTCTCTGGCTACTCCTATTAAACTACAGGTTACAACTTAAGTTCATTTCCTTAGGCCTCCCTGGCATCAGCCTCATCCAAGTGAGATTCCCCTATTTAAATATCACAGTATTCTCTACTTCTAACACTCATCAAATCTGTAATGATGTATTTCTTATCGTGTGTTTGATTCCGTAGCATTCAGTTCTTTCAATAGACTGTAAGTTATCTGAGGAAAGACCATTATATCCCCAGTGTTTTACAAAGGGTATCAACAAGTATTTTTTGAACTGGTGGTTCTCAACTGGAGCCGTTTTAGCCTTCAGGGACATTTGACAATCTGTGGAGACATTTTGTGAAACTTGGGGTGAATGAATAAACTGTCTGTCCTGTGATTGATTGTCCTTTGTGGAGAGATGTTTTTCCCAAATTATTCATTGCTTTCCCACTGCCAGTGTCTTGTCGTTCAGATAAAAGTTTGATTTTTGCAGGAACAGCCAAGCACAAGATTCCTCGAGACACCAAGCTCTCCAAAATTAGCTGATTAGCATTTCTTTACATGGAAATATTGGCATTTAAAATTATTCAAATAATGGTTTTAAAGCAGTTGCCAGCCATTTCCTTTCGAGATAAGGCAACTGCATTGGAAAGTTCTGATGGGTTGAAAGAATGAGATTGTAGCTAATTGATCAGTTGTAATCCCTCTGGAACAGTGGCCTGAGACATAACTGGAGCCCTTTTAGCCATGGCTAGAGCTAAAGCAGCTGATGCAGGGAGCAGTGTCTTAAGGGGGCACAGGGCAGTGGGGGCCCTGGGCCTGGGCCTGGGCCTGGCCCACAAAACCATTCTTCCCACCTAGACCTCCAGTCTTGTGATGGGAGGGATTGCCAGGAAGGTTTCTAAATGCCTTGGAGGCATTTTCCTCATGTCTTGGCTATTACCAGTCAGCTCCTCTTTATGCAAATTTCTGTAGCCAGCTTGAATTGCTCCCCAGAAAATGGGTTTTTCTTTGTTACCACATGGTCAGGCTGCAACTTTTCCAAACCTTTATGCTCTGCTCCCTTCTAAATACAAATTTTAGTTTCAGAACATCTCTTTGTTCATGCAGATGAGCATATCCTGTTGGAAGCAGCCAGGTCAAATCTTGAACACATTGCTGCTTAAACATTTCTTCTTCTAGATACACTAAATAATCTCACTGAAGTTCAAAATCCCACAGATCCCTAGAGCAAGGGCATAGTGGCAGCCAGTCTCTTTGCTAAAGCATAGCAAGAATGACCTTTACTCCAGTTCCAAGAAAGTTCTTCGTCTCTATCTGAGATCTCCCCAGCCTGGGCTTCACTGTCCCTATCATTATCAGCATTTTGGTCACAACCATTCAACAAGTCTTTAGGAAATTCCAAAAGTTCCCTCACTTTCCTGTCAATTTCTGAGCCCTCCAAACTGTTCCAACCTCTTCACATTACCCAGTTCCAAAGCTGCTTTCACATTTTCAGATATCTTTATAGCAATGCCCCACTGCTGGTACCAGTTTTCTGTATTAGTTCTTGCACTGCTATAAAGAAATATTTGAAACTGTGTAATTTACAGAGAAAAGAAATTTAATTGATTCATGATTCTGCAGGCTGTACATGTAACGTGGCTGGGGAGGCCTCAGGAAACTTTGAATCATGGTGGAAGGTGAAGAGGAAGAAGGCACATCTCACATGGTTGGAGTAGGTGGAAGAGGAGCTCTTTTTCAGCTTTTGTTCTAGTTTCAGGGGGTACATGAATAGGTTTGTTACTTGGGTAAATTGTGTGTTGCTGGGGTTTGGTGTACAAATGTTTTTGTCACCCAGGTAGTGAGCATAGTACCTCATAGGTAGCTTTTTGACCCTCACCTTCCCCCTACCCTCCACCCTCAAGTATGCCCTGGTGTCTGTTATACCCCTTTTTGTGTCCGTGTGTACTCAATGTTTAGTTCCCACTTGTGAGAACATGCAGTACTTGGTTTTCTGCTCCTGCATTAATTTACTTAGGATAATGTCCTCTAGTTGCATCCATTTTGTTGCAAAGGACATGATTTTGTTCTTTTCTATGGCTGTATAGCATTTCATGGTGTATATGTGCCACATTTCCCTTATCCAGTCCACTACTGATGGGCACCTAGGTTGGTTCTATGTTTTTGCTATTGCAGATAGTACTATGATGAATATATGAGTACATATGTCTTTTTGGTAGAACAATTTATATTTCTTTGGTTATATACCCAATAATAGGATTGCTAGGTTGAATGGTAGTTCTAAGTTCCTTGAGAAATCTCCAAAATGCTTTCCACAGTGGCCAAACTAATTTACATTTTCACCAGCAGTTTATAAGCATTCCTTTTTCTCCATAACATTGCCAATATCTGTTACTTTCTTTTTATTAATAGCCATTCTAACTGGTGTGAGATGGTATCTCTTCATAGTTTTGATTTGCATTTCTCTAATTATTAGTGATGTTGAGCTTTTTTTTTCATATGCTTGTTGGCTGTGTGTATGTTTTCTTTTGAGAAATATCTGTTTATGTCTTTTGCCTGTTTTTTAATGTGGTTATTTGTTTTTTGCTTGTTGATTTGTAGAATCCTTATATATTCTGGATATAAGACCCTTTTCAGATTCGTCTTGGCTATGTGTCCTCACCCAAATCTCATCTCAAATTGTAATGCCCATAATCCCCATGTTCGAGGGAGGGACCAAGTGGAAGGTGATTGGATCATGGGAACAGTTTCCCCTATGATGTTCTCATGATAGTGACTGAATTCTCATGAGAGCTGATGGTTTTATAAGGGGCTCTTCCCCCTTCATTGCTCACTCATCTCTCTCCTGCTGCCATATGCAGAAGGTCCTTGCCTCCCCTTCTGCCATGATTGTAAGTTTCCTGAGGCCTCCCCAGCCATGTGGAACTGTGAGTCAATGAAAAAGCTCTCTCTCTCTCTCTCTCTCTTTTTTTTTTTTTTTTTAGAAATTACCCAGTCTCAGGTAGTGTCTTTATAGCTGTGTGAAAACAGACTAATACACATAGTTTGCAATTTTTTTCTTCTATTCTGTAGATTGTTTACTCTGTTGATAGTTTGTTTTGCTGTGCAGAAGCTCTTTAGCTTAATTAGGTCCTATTTGTCTATTTTTTGGGTTTTTTTGGCCATTGTTTTTGGACACTTCCTC
This sequence comes from Plecturocebus donacophilus, assembly GCA_004027715.1. Classification (NCBI taxonomy): domain Eukaryota; kingdom Metazoa; phylum Chordata; class Mammalia; order Primates; family Pitheciidae; genus Plecturocebus; species Plecturocebus donacophilus. The sequence continues at coordinate 24,124 of PVKP010006882.1, read as the reverse complement.
ATGAAATCTTTGCCAAGGCCTATGTTCAGAATGATATGTCCTAGGTTTTCTTCTAGGGTTTTTTAGTTTTGGGTCCTACATTTAAGCCTTTAATCCATCTTGAGTTGATTTTTATATATAGTGAAAGGAAGGGGTCCAGTTTCAATCTTCTGCATACGGTTAGCCAGCTACCCCAGCACTATTTAGTGAATAGGGAGTCTTTTCCTTATTGCTTGTTTTTGTTAACTTTGTTAACGATCAGATGGCTGTGAATGTGCAGCTTTATTTATGGGTTCTGTAATCTATTCCATTGGTCTGTGTGTCTGTTTTTGTACCAGTACCATTCTGTTCTGATTCTGTAGCCTTATAGTATAGTATGAAGTTGGAAAGTGTAATGCCTCTGACTTCTTTCATTTTGCTTAGGATTGCTTTGGCGATTTGGGCTCTTTTCTGAAAGTATATGAATTTTAGAATACTTTTTTAAAAACTTTGTGAAAAATTACATTGGTAGTTTGATAAGAATGGTATTGAATCTATAAGTTGCTTTGGGTAGTATGGTCATTTTAACAATGCCGATTCTTCCTATCCATGAGTATGGAATGTTTTTCCATTTGTTTTTGTCATCTTTTTTTTTCAGAGATGTTTTCTTTTGTTTATTTTACTTTAAGTTCCAGAATACAAATGCAGAACATCTAGATTTGTTACATAGGTCTACATGTATCATGGTGGTTTGCTGCACCTATCAACCCATCGTCTAGGTTTTAAGCCCCACATGCATTAGGTGTTTGTCCTAATGTTCCCTCCCCTCGCCCTCCACCCACCAACAGGTCCTAGTATGTGTTGCTCCCCTCTCTGTGTCTATGTGTTCTCATTGTTCAACTCCCACTTATGAGTGAGAACATGCAGTGTTTGGTTTTCTGTTCCTGTGTCAGTTTGCTGAGGATAATGGCTTCCAGCTTCATCCATGTCCCTACAAAGGACATGATCTCATTCCTTTTTATGGCATAGTATTTCATGGTATATATGTACGCTTTCTTTATCCAGTCTATCGTTGATGGGCATTTGGGTTGGTTCCATGTCTTTGTTATTGTGAATAGTGGTACAGCAAACGTGGGTGTGCGTGTGTCTTTATGGCAGAAGGTGGGATTGCTGGGCCAAATGGCATTTCTAGTCTAGATCTCTGAGGAATCACCACAATGTCTTCCACAATGGTTGAATTAATTTACATTCCCACCAACAGTGTAAAAGTGTTCCTATTTCTCCACAGCCTCACCAGCATCTATTGTTTCTTGACTTTTAAATAATCACCATTCTGACAGGTGTGAGATGGTATCTCATTGTGGTTTTGATTTACATTTCTCTAATGATCAGTGATGTTGAGCTTTTTCTCATATGTTTGTTGGCCACATAAATGCCTTCTTTTGAGAAGTGTCTGTTCATATCCTTTGCTCACTTTTTGTTTTTGTTTTTGTTTTTTTCCTGTAAATCTGTTTAAGTTCAATGTAGATTCTGGATATTAGGCCTTTGTCAGATGGGTAGAGTGCAAAAATATTCTCCCATTCTGTGGGTTGCCTGTTAACTCTGATGATAGTTTCTTTTGCTATGCAGAAGCTCTTTAGTTTAATTAAATCTCATTTGTCAATTTTGGCTTTTATTGCGATTATTTTTGGTGTTTTCGTCATGAAGTCTTTGCCTATGCCTATGTCCTGAATTGTATTGCCTAGATTTTCTTCCAGGGTTTTTATCATTTTGGGTTTTATATTTAAGTCTTTAATCCAGCTTGAGTTAATGTTTGTATAAAGTGTGAGGAAGGGGTCTAGTTTCAGTTTTCTGCATATGGCAGGCCAGGTTTCCCAGCAGCATTTATTAAATAGGGAATCCTTTCCCATTGCTTGTTTTGGTCAGGTTTGTCAAAGATCAGATGGTTGTAGATATGTGGCATTATTTCTCAGGTCTCTGTTCTGTTCCATTGGTCTATATGTCTGAGGTCTCTGTTCTGTTCCATTGGTCTACATGTCTGTTTTGGTACTAGTACCATGCTGTTTTGGTTACTGTAGCCTTGTAGTATAATTTGAAGTCAGGTAGCATGAAGCCTCCAGCTTTGTTCTTTTTGCTTAGGATTGTCTTGGCTAAACAGGCTCTTTTTCACATGAAATTTAAAGTAGTTTTTTTCTAATTCTTTGAAGACTGTCAATGGTAGTTTGATGGGAATAGCATTGAATCTATAAATTACTTTGGGCAGTATGGCCATTTTCACAATACTGATTCTTCCTATCCATGAGCATGGAATGTTTATCCATTTGTTTGTATTCTCTCTTATTTTTTTGAGCAGCGGTTTGTAGTTCTTCTTGAAGAGGTCCTTCACATCCCTTGCTAGCTGTATTTTCCTAGATATTTTATGCTCTTTGTAGCAGTTGAGAATGGAAGTTCATTCATGATTTGGCCCTCTGCTTCTCTGGTGTCTCTGTCAGGTTTTGGTATCAGAATGATGTTGGCCTCATTGAATGAGTTAGGGAAAAGCCCCTCCTCCTTGGTTTTTTGGAATAGTTTTCATGGGATTGGTACCAGCTCTTCTTCATACAGCTGGTAGAATTTGGCTGTGAATCCATCTGTTCCAGGGCTGTTTCTGGTTGATGGGTGTTTTATTATTATTTCAATTTCAGAACTTGTCTATTTATGATTTCAGTTTCTTCCTGATTCAATTTTGGGAGGTTATATGTTTCCAGGAATGTATCCATTTCTTCTGGGTTTTCTAGTTTATGTGCATAGAGGTGTTTATAATAGTCTGAGGGTTTCTGTGTGTGTGTGTGTGTGTGTGTGTGTATTTCTGTGGGGTTGGCGGTTAGGTTAAATTTACTAGATATCATTTTTTTCTAACCAAAGGTATGAGTATTTCTTTTTCCCCATATGCTCACCAAGTTTTGTTACAGTATTATCAGACTATTCAATATTTACTAGTTTAATGGACATGAGATGTTATCTTATCATTTGAATTTGTATTTTACTGATTACTAAGATTGAGCATCTCGTATAGTATAGTACATTAATCAGTTGTGTTGAACTTTTTTGTGAATTGCCTTTTCATATCCTTTGCCTGCTTTTCTGTCACATTGGGTTTCTTCCTTCTTAATGGTGCATATGAGTGATTTGAGTTCTTTTTGTATCTTGGATACTAAGATTTGAAACCAACTTCAACATTTAAGTTTTAACACAAATTTTCTGGGCTTAATCCTCTGTCTTGCCATGATTATTTCTTGAACATTGCTTTATCTAAAATTCCAGTAAATTTTTGTTTTCAAAATGTTTTTGCAAATCTTTGACTGGTCAGAGTTGTGGAACTTTCAGGCTGTGAACCTAAAGCTATTTTTAAAGGATGTAAAATGTGGCAATTTGGAGAATATGTTAAATGGTTTTAATCTCCAGTACAAATTATATTGATAGAATCAAATCATTTTCTGCATCCATCACAATTTGGTGATCACCACACAGTCTGGCACATTTTCAATTTATTTTAGGCCACATAGAGAGTATAAAAAAAGATCCATGCATTTTTATCAGAAGTCACATGGTATAGTATGGGCTCTGCTGCCACTAAGCGGTATCAGTCTACTCTGTGGGATTGAGCCCCGTAGCTTTTGTCTCAACTGGAAAATGAATGTCAGACAAGATACGCTCTAGAGTCTGTCTAGCACAAAAACTTAATTTTTCTCTTAAAAGCAAATTTTAAAAGCCACAGGTTTTTACAAAATGAAATCATTTCTTAAAAAATTAGATCCATTGATAATAGCAAGAAACGACTAGTGGAAAATAGAACATATTCTGTTTTACACTGTTTAGTTGGGAGAGTATAAAAAGCAACTTTTGTGTCTGGCTCTGAAATTCAAGAGAGGGTATCTATATATGTGGAACAGTCACATAAATTGGCTCTATTTTTCTTCTGTAAATCAGGGAACCATGACTGAATTTATCTTAAGGTCATGTTTTAAGCAACTTGGATTCAAACTTCACAGGACTTAAAAGACTTTAGAGTACCCCTTATAAATTTGAAAATGAACAAAGCTGGATCACTCAAACTTCCTGATTTCCAAACTTAATACAAATCTGCAGTAATCGAGACAATGTGGTACTGGCATAACAAACCTAAAGACCATGGTATAGAACAGAGAAGTAAACCCTCCCGTATATGAGGGTGGCAAGACCATTCAATGAGGAGTCTTTTCGACAAATGGTGCTGGAAAAACAATGTCCACGTGCAAAAGAATGAAGTTGGACCCTTACCTAACACCGTGCACAAGAATTAACTCGAGTTGCAGCAAAGACCTAAATGTAAGACCTAAAACTATAGAAGAAAACATAGGGCAAATAATTTCTTGGATATAACACTAAAGATACAGACAACAAAAGAAAAAATGGGCAAATTTGACTTCACAAAATTTAAAACTTTGGGGTATCAAAAGACACCATCAACTGAGTTAAAGGTAACCGACAAAGGAGAGAAGATATTTGCAAATCATTTATCTGATAAGGGATTCATAAACCGAATGTATTGAGAACTCCTAAAACTCAACAACAACAAAACTCCAAGTGACCTGGTTCAAAAATGGGCAAAGACTTGAATAGACATTTCTCTGCCAAAGATACATGAATGGCCAATAAGCCCATAAAAAGATACTCAGCATAACTAATCATTAGAGAAATGCAAGTCAAAACTCTAATTAGATACCACTCACAGCCATTAGGAGGACTACAATTTAAAAAAACAGAAAATAACAAGTGTTGATGGAACTGTTGAATGGTACAGTCACTGTGGAAAACGGTATGGTGGTTCCACAAAAAACAGCCTTAACCGTATGATCCAGCAATTCCACTTCTGGATATATATCTAAAAGAATTGAAAGCAGAGACACAGATTTATGCACACCCACATTTGTAGAAACATTATTCATGATAGCTAAAACATAGAAGCAATCCAGTGACCACTGAGAGATGACTGGATAAACAATATGTGATATATGCAGACCATGGGATATTATTTAGCCTTTAAAAGGAAGGAAATTTGGTCAGGCACCGTGGCTCATGCCTGATGCCTATAATCCCAGCACTTTGGGAGGCCAAAGTGGATGGATCACCTGAGGTGAGGAGTTCAAGACCAGCCTGACCAACATGGTGAAACCCCGTCTCTACTGAAAACACAAAAAAAATTAGCCAGGCGTGGCGGTGGGCGCCTGTAATCCCAGTCACTTGGGAAGCTGAGGGGGGAAAATGGCCTGAACTTGGGAGGCAGAGGTTGCAGTCATTGCACTCCAGCCTGGGCAACGAGAGCGAAACTCCATCTCAAAAAAAAAAAAAAAAAAAAAAAAAAAAAAAAAAAAAAAAAAAAAAAAAAGGAAATTTGGACACATATTACAACATGAATGAACCTTGAGGATGTTATGCAAAGTGAAGTAAGCCAATTACAAAAGGACATATACTGTATGATTTTCACTTATATGAGGTACTTACAATTGACAAAGTAATAGAGACAGAAAGTGGAATGGAGGTTGCCAGAGGCTAGGGAAAAGAGAGAAGTGGGGGGAGTGATTGTCAATGGGTACAGAGTTTCCGTTTCACAAGATTAAAATAGTTCTGAGAATGGATGGTGGTGGTTATTACACAGCATTATGAACGTATTTAATCCCACTGAACACACTTAAACGATGAATAAGATAAGAAATCTTATGTGCATTTTGCTACAAAAATTTAAAAAGGACTTGGACAATGCTTTGGCACTTCTAGACTGTGGGAAGTCAGGGCTGTCGTCTTGGTCATGGTATTCAGTGTCTAAAACATTTGATACCAGCCAAAGTTAATCACCATGTGATATGGCAGGTTCAATCAGTTCTGTGAGCCCCTCAAAAGGATAAACAAGTCTGTTGCTTTAGGGACACTTCAGTGCTCTGATCGAGTGAGTCTTTGAATGTGAGGCAGTGCGTCTCTATGCCTCTGCTCCTAGAACACAGCGTGCAAAGGAAAACTTTGACTTTGATTCAGCTTTAATCAGGGGAAGGTCATTTTGATCCTAATTTTAGCATTATTCAGTTTCTCCTAGTGTATTGTATGTTCTCAAACTGAATGAGGGTCTCCCTTTGCAGCGACTGTGGTTTCAACCACACCCCCTGAATACAGGCCTCCTGTGCCTGCTTGAGTGCCAAGCTGATCATATTTGCCAATACTGGTCCTACTGAGTGATGTGAGAACTCCAAAGCCGCTGTTAGGCCAAGTAACAAGGTCTCTATTAAGCTAGGAACTTGTCTCTCATTCTTTACACTGTTGTTTTATGTAACCAAAGGGAGTTGTTGGGAGCAGAAACTTCTAAAAGACCTTGCAAAAATCATGACCCTCCACTTCCAACATGGGGTGAATAATATTGCTTGCTAATAACTTTATTCTAGACCACCCAGGTCAATTTTGGAGAAAGTTCAGTGGAATACTATATAGCTTTGCTAGGTCTAAAAAGAAAGTTATTGAAAGTTATCAGAATAGTAATATCCTCTGTAATGGCTGCGGCTATAGTCAAACCTTCCCAAAGGGAGTCAGTCTGGCAGATGACAAGCATGTGTGCCACAGCATGCTCTGGCCAGGGTGAGAACTGCGCACAAAATCACTACAGTTCTGTGGCTGCTGACACCCAGATCCACCCCTCTACTCTTCAGAGAGGGTTTTGGACCCTTCTTTAAGCATGTGTTTTCTTGACCCTTTAATGATTTGTAGAGGGATCAGGGCCAACAATTTGCCTAAGAAAAGTTCCAATAGCCCAGTAACCTACAGGGTGTCGGTGTGTAGAGAGCAACAAGTGGGAAGGGGAACACAGGAAGAGGCCAGTAGATCAAAGAAATGGACTCACGCTGGTTTTGCAAGCAAAGTCTTGACACTCAGTCAAAGCAGACAGGTGGAGTTCCAGAAAAACACCATGGTTTGACCTCTAGTGAGTATGTAGATCCCTTGTTCTCCCTAGAGCATACTTGGTTTTGTTTCTAATTTCTATGAAGTGTTTTAATTACTGGAGAAAATGTGCAGTTGTGAAATGGTTTTTCTCAGAATAAGGGTGGTGGGCTGCATATTTTCTTAAGCTTTTTTGATTTCAGCTGTTTAGAAAAACCTAATTTTTCTAGCATACCTTAGCTAGTATCTATTCTGTTTCACTGATCTGCATCTTTATTCCTTTGTGAATACCACCCTGTCTGGGTTACTGTAACTTTATAGTAAGTCTTAAAATTTGGTAGTGTAAGTCCTCACATTTTTTTTTTTCAGAATTCTTTTAGCTATTTGAGTTCCTTTGCCTCTCCATATAAATTTTAGAATTACATTGTCTGTATCTATAAAAATTCTTCTGAGACTTTGATTGGTATTGTGTGGGCTCTATAGGATAATTTGGGGATGATTAATATTTTTACTATGTTTAATCTTCCAATTCATGAACATAGTATGTCTCTCCAACTAATTAGGTCTCCTTTGATTTCTTTCAAAGAATTTCAGATTTCTTTCTGAATTTTGTAGGTTTTAGATACAGATCCTATACATGGTTTAATAGATGTATTCCTAAGTATTTTATTTTGAAACTATTATAAATGGCACAGATTTTTAAGTTACAGTTTTTAATTGGCCACTGCTAGTTGAATTAATTTCTATAGTGACTGTAACAAATTTCTACAAATTTGTTGCTCAAAATAACAGAAATGTATTCTCTCACAGTTCAAGAGGTCAGAAGTCCATAATTAGTTTTGAGCCAAAATCAAGCTGTCTTTTAGCAGGGTTGTGTTCTCTCCAGAGGCACTAGGGGAGCATTTGTTCTTTGCTGGTTCTAGCTTCTGGGGGCTGCCAGCATTTCTTGGCTTATGACTGCATCATTCCAATCTCTTCTCTGTCTTCATATTGCCTCTCCTCTGTATGTTAACTCTTCGTCTGCCTCTGTTTTTATGAGGACCTGCTTGTGATGCCATAGAGGGCCCACCTACATAATCTAGGATATTATTCTCATCTCAAGGATCTTAACTTAATCACATCTACAGAAACTTTACAAAGGGTAATTCTGGCCTCGTAAAATGAAATGATACGTGTTTCCTTCTCTTCTATTTTCTGGAAGTGATTGTGGATATTTTGTGTTATTTCTCCTCTGTGTGTTTCATAGAATTTACCAATGTAAACATTTGGACCTAGTGCTGTTATTTTTCAGAAGGTTTTTTATTACAAATTCAGTTTCCTTCATAGTCATATGACTATCCAGGTTACCTGTTTCAGCTCAGGCAAGTTTTAGTAGTTTATAGTTTTTGAGAAATTGGTCCATTTTATCTAAGTTGTCAAATGTGTATGCATAGAATTATTCATCGCATTCTGTTGTTATTCTTATATAATCGGTAGTATCTATAGTTATGTCTTCTTTTTCTTTACTGCAATTTGTGCTTTCCCTCTATTTTTCTTTATCAGTCTTGCTAGTGAGTTGTTAATGCTATAGATATTTTCAAATAATTGGTTTTGGGTTTGTAGTTTTCCCTATTGTTTGTTTCTGTTTTCAGTTTCATTGATTATTTTTTCTTTATTATTTCCTTTCTTTTGTTTGCCTTGGGTTTATTTGGCTTCTCTTTTTTCTAGATCTTAAAGTCGAAGCTCAAATTGTTTGCCATCATTTTTCTTACTGAATACAAATGTTTAATGCTACATATTTCCTTTTAAGCAGTATTTTAGCTGCATTGAACAAATTTTGATGTATTTCCATTTTCATTTAGTTCAAAATATTTTCTAATATTCTTTGAATCTTACTCTTTGATCCAGTGACTGTTTAGGAGGGTCTTATTTAATTTCCAAGTGTTTTGAAATTTTCCTATTATCTTTTTGATGTTGATTTCTATATTAATTCCATTATGGCCTAGAAATATGCTTTGTATGATGTCAGTTATTTAGGTTTGTTAAGGTTTGCTTTATGATCCTTGATATAGTCAATCTTGGTGAATGTTTGGTTATTTCGATATTGGGTTTTCCTTAAAGGGAGCCATACTTGAAGCTGGACCCACCTGTTTGCAGATTTACTCAGAACTCTTCCTGGAAGATCGTCACTCACAGCCAATTCTTTCCTTTGTCTAGAACATCCAGGATGTGAGGAGCGATGATGATGATGAGGAGGAAGAGGAAGAGGAAGAGGAAGAAGAAGAAGTTACCAAAGGCAAAGAGATGGACTGTTTAAAGAATGGCCTCGGGGCTGAGAGGCACCTCATTCCCAATGGTCAGCATGGCCGTTAGCTAGAAGCCCATGGGACTCCCCCGGCACTGCGTGCTGCAAGGACTGTTGGCAGCCTGGCTTCCAGGCCCCACACAGACCCCAGATTCTGCCCTTCCCTGTTTCTTACCACCGCCTTCCCTCCCACCTAAGATGTGTTCAACAAGGTGTTGTTAACTTGTGTTAAAATGTTAAATATAAGCGTGCCCATGGATTTTTACTGCGGTTAGGACTCCGACTGGTCGAAGATTTCAAAGATTTCCCCAGAGAACCGTTTCAGTTCTAATTGCATTCCTTCGTGCGTGTAACTTTCTCAGGTGCTCGCTTTATTGTAGGCCCTTTCGCCTTCCCGCCTTGCCTGTCCTCAGGATGCTTTCACGTGCACTAAGTAAGCCCATCCTCCCCAGGTGCGTTTGGCCACAACGAGCAGCTTGTTTCTCAAAAATGAGTTAGAATTGGCAGTGGGACAGGGACAGAAGGACCACACCAGGAGGCTTGCAGGTTCATGGCCACGTCCTGAAGCTTAGGTGCCTCGTCTCCACAGGGCCGGTGGCAGTCCCCACCTGCCACCCCACAGGGTTGCAGTAAGCATTAAGTGAGAGCACAGAAGTGAACGTACACGCTGTCAACCGTGGGGTCGTCACGAACCAACCCACTTTGTACTGTGATTGCAGCTCTGCTTGGGAGAGAGAAACCTGGCTACACTTGACACTGCGAGGGCCCGAACAAAAGGCAGAATCTTTAAAAATTCCTCTGAAATGACTGTGGAGATACCTGGAAGTCACAGTGCCAAGAAAGGGGTTCCGTTTTATTTGCTAACTCTTTATGTGTTAGCTCCCCAAGGGGCTTTCTCGAATTCTCCTGGAACTCTTCTCCCTCAGGACCCAGGTTGAAGGAAGGAAGTCTGCCCTGTTCCTTCCTGTCCTTCGCTGGCCTTTCCCTTTTTCCTCTCTAGGAGGGAAGCTTCCGTGCTGCTGCCCTGAGCCCTTGCTTCCGGCTAGCGTAGCGACCTGGGGGCCTCCCCGGCAGCATGGGATCAGGCCAGGCCAGGCTGCTTGCTGAGCCGTGTCAGCCAGGAGGCCTGAGCCTCTGGGGAGGGCACGCGTGGGCACGGCCTGACCCAGGGGAAATCTTGGAGACAGGATGCTACGTGATTTCCTCTCGCTGCCAACCCAATCAGCCTGCATCACAGTGAAACAACACAACACAGAAGGCCAAAATATGCCCCTGAAAAATGTTCAAGGCCAGGTGCGAGGGGCAGTGCCAGCTCCCTGGGCGGAGGGATGGGACGGGCAGGTCAGTAGCCAGCTTGCCCTCACCCTCAGGAAGGGGGCACTGCGGGAGACCTGCACACGTCCCTGCCTCCCTTGTGGCCTTGTCACCACAGGGACACATCTCTGGGGCACAGTGTGCAGGGCTGAGCTGGGAGACTTCTCAGGTGGCTGCTGAGGAGAGGCCAGGCCTTCCCAAGGAATACCCTGAGTGAAATACGCGTCTGCCCTCACTCCCGCCACAGACTCTCGTGATGGTCAGATTTTGTATCTGCATCTTAGATGTTCAGGGGCTTGTATTATCAAGCCACATGGAGGCTGGCTTGTAGGGGCTGGAAAATCAGCCCCAGGCCGTGCAGCTGAAGGGCCCCTTGGAGCAGGAAGGATGCTTGGCACAGAAAAGACTGCTCTATTATGATTTTTTTATAAAAATATACACTTGAAACCTTAAGGCTAAACAAAAATAAAAGATCCTTTAGAATTTTTTCCACAACAAAATCTCTTTGAGAAATTGTTAGAACAGAAAAATAAGGTCAGCTTTTCTCTGCATAACATTTGCTTTTATGAGGACAATATATGCATTATATGTATAATATGAATCAAAACGCCTGCACCCACTTTAGGGCATAGCTGTTGATTTATTATTAATATTATTATTTTGGTGGGAAAAGGTCACACTAAGATATCATATTTTATGTTTTCAATTAATGGTATATTTTCTTCTTCGCTTATTTGGCTTTTCTCTCTGTACCAAATATTTCTTGCTTAAGGTAGAAAAGTTTTTGTTTACTGCTTTATCTCAAGTTTTTTTTTTCTCATTTGAATGTTGAAGATAAAATTGATAGACCAATTTTAACTATTTCTGATAGAGCTGGAAGCGCTGAACTACTTCGTAAGAAGTAGATACGTATTTTTCTAACACCATTTAGGGATTTTGTGGTTAATTTAAAGGCAGTCACTCTTTCTGCAGGAAACAAGGGCTCAGGATTCTTCCAGATGACTTTATAAGAAAGCAGTCCACAGTGCCATCAGTATTGTCACAGTCATGATTTACAATGAAACAAAAAGTCCAGTGTACATGGTGACAGAGCAGAGTCAGCTCACACATTACTTGGCTTCTTAGGGATAATAACAGGTCTCCCTGTGTAGTGGAAATAAAGATTTGCCATTCCTTCAGTAAGGCTGTGCCAGGAATCAGGGAAGCACTGAGGAGAAGGAAGCCAGGTTGGGGTATTCGAGCTGCTGCCTTTGCAGTGCCAGACACCAGACAACAGGAGCCTGGCTGACATGGGGAGCCCCGTGCCTGATTGGAGTGAGCCTCTGGGCTATGCACGGTGGAACCAGCTGGCCAACCTGGGGGCTGGAGTCTAACCAGAGCACAGTATCTGAACCTGCTGAAGTGCTAAGAAAAGGGATTGATTCTAAAGGAGTTTTCTCAGCCTCATTTTCTGTATTTATCTTTCAAAGGTATAGGAGGTCATAGAGTCTAGATTGATGGTTCAACTGGTTGTCCATCAGAATTACCTATGGAGCTTTTAAAAACAACGCACCTTGCCTGTTTCCTACTCCACTTTTGATTCAATACTTCTGGAGTGAGAAGCAGAAATCTTCGTTGTAACAGAGTCCCGCGTATTTCTGAGGAGCAGTCAAGATTCCGGGTGGCCTCCTCTGGTTTTAGTCCTATCTGCAGTACACTGAGGTGGGAAAATGCAATGGCACAGAATATTCAATCCAAAATAAAAGAAGAAAAGGAAAGAACAGGCAAATGAATCACAAACTCAAGAGGGTGAGTAGGTAGATTCTAGTTCACATTTATCAGTAATTACACCAAATGTAAAAGGGTGCCAGGCTGCATTTTTAAAAATTTCAATTATGTGGTGCTTACAAGAGGTACACTATAAATAGCATGGAAAAAAAATTGAAAGTAAAAAGATGGAGAAATACATACCATGCAAACTCTACTCCTCCCTAAAAAAATGCTGGCATCGTTATATCAATATCAGACAAAGGAAAGGAGAACTAGTGGATAGTAAGAGGAGTGTTTAATGCTAATGAAAGAGACTAGGTGTCGGGGTTCACACCTGCAATCCCAGCACTTTGGGAGGCTGAGGTGGGTGGATCACCTGAAGTCGAGTTCGAGACAGCCTGGCCTACAAGGTGAAACCCTGTCTCTACTAAAAATACAAAAATTAGCAAGGCGTGGTGGCACATGCCTGTAATGCCAGCTACTTGGGAGGCTGAGGCAGGAGAATCCCTTGAATCTGGGAAGCAGAGGTTGCAGTGAGCCAAGACTGTGCCATTGCACTTCAGCCTGGGCAACAAGAGCAAAGCTCCCTCTCGAAAAATAAATTAATAAATAATGAAAAAGATTAATCCACTAGGAAAATACAAAAAATTTAAATCTGTCTACACCTAATAATATAGCTTCAAATATATTTTAAAAATTCACAGAATTAAAAGGAGTAACAAATTTATAATCCTGTTTGAGTGGTTTTTAATACATCTCTCAGTATCTGATAGAACAAGAAGACAAAAAAATCAAAGGAATAGAGAAGATTTGAACAATGTCATGAACAAAATCGACCTAGTTGATATATATATAGAACACTGCCCCCAACAGCTGCAGAATTTACATTTGTTTCGAGTGCATATGGAACATTTACCTAAATAAGCCCTATACTAGCTTGTAAGGCAATTTCCAAAACATTTCAAATGTTTAAAGTCACATGGAGTATGATCACAGATAACAGTGAAATTAAACTGGAAATCTATAACAAAAAGATAAATGGAAAAATCTCCATATATTTTTAAATTAAGCAATGCACTTCTGAAAAACCTGTCGATCAAAGAAGGAAATCACAATGAAAATAAAACATTTTTAAACTGAATTATAGTAAAAAATGTGTGGGATGCAACTAATCACAAATTTAGAGAAATATTTATATTAAAAGCTTTTATAAGTAAAGATAAAGGCTGACAAAAATCAGTGGTCTAAATGTATCAAAATATAAGAAGGAAAATGAATAGCATGAAAAAATATGATAGCTCAGAGTATCAAGATAGCAAAAGTTGGTTCCTTAAAAGAAAAACATTATAAAGTTCTAGTAAGACTGATGAAAGACAAAGAGTAATGTGAGGAATGAGCAGGTTTTGTCACTATAGACCAAGCAGAAACCTAACAGGTAATAAGCGAATACTGTGGACAACTTTGTGTCAATACATTCGAAGACGTATATAAAACGTGTAAGTTCCCAGGAAAACACAACTTATCGAAATGGACACAAGAAGAAGTAGATATTTAAATAGTGCTGTATCTGAAACAAAACTGAATCTGAAATTTTAACCCTATTCCCCCAACCCCGCTCCCCCAAAAATCCACCAAAATACTTTAGGCATAAATCAATGAATTCTTCCAATATTTAAGGAAAAAAATAATACAAATATTAAGCAACCTTTTCCAGGGACAAAAGGAATAAACATTTCCAAACTTGCTTTATAAGGCCAGCATAATCTTGATGCCAAATCTGACAAGAAGAAGAAAGAAAGAAAGAAAACTATAGGCTAAGTCAATCATGAACGTAGGTACAAAATTCCTAAATGAAAGCCAACTGAATTCAGCAATATACAAAGATAATGTGTGAAAAACAGGTTGGGTTTATTTTAGGAACTTGAGGTTGATTTGATACTTGAAAATCATTGTTATTCACCATTTTTATAAAATAAAGGAAAAGCTATATATTTTAAAACCTTTATAAAATTCAATATACATTTGTTACAACAAAAAAAATATAGCAAAATAGGATGGAACTACCTTAAGCTGATAAATAGTGTCTTAAAAAAGCAAAAAAGCACTGTAATGCTATAATGATGGACTATTGAAACTAATGAAAACTTTTCCCTCTCAAATCATTGTTAAGACAAGGGTGCCTGTGATCTTCAAGGGTACACATCATTCTAAATATATTTAATATTGTTTCTCTTTCTTCCTTCACCTTGCCTTGCCTTGCCTTTTCTCTCTTTCTTTTTTGGAAACAGAGTCTCACTCTGCCACCCAGGCTGGAGTGCAGTGGGACGGTCTCAACTCGCTGCAGCCTCTGCCTCTGGGGTTCAAGCAATTCTCCCACCTCAGCCTCCCCAGTAGCTGGGATTACAGCCACATGCCTCCAGGCCCACCTAATTTTTGTTTTTTTGTTAGAGACGGCGTTTCACTACGTTGGCCAGGCTGGTCTTGAACTCCTGGCTTCAAGTGATCTTTCTGCCTCGGCCTCCCAAAGTACTGGGATTACAGGCATGAGCCACCACACCCAGCCAACACTGTATTTTTCATTCTAACCCATGTAATATTTTAGTAAATATTACAGGATTTGAAAGAAATAAAAGCTGTCATTGCATATACATGTGTAAAAAATGCATTTGTGTTTGTGCATGTAATTTATACAGAAATGCCAAGAAACAAGTCTGATCAAGACAATCTTTAAAAGAACAAAGTGAGTGAACTTACTCTGACAAATACTAAGATATTAAGGCAGTTCAAAATTAGTGCAAGGATAGACAAATAGAAGAATAACAATGTTAATAAGTTCAGGAAGAAGCTCATGCATATATGGACAGTTGGCTATCATTAGTGATAAAAGTTTCACTGGAGCTGAGCATCATGGCTCAGGCTTAGAATCCCAGCACTTTGGGAGGCCAAGGTGAGAGGACTGCTTGAGGCCAGGAGTTTTGAGACCAGACTGAGCAACATAGCGAGACCCGCCCCCCACCGTCGCTACAAAGAATAAAAAACTTAGCAATCCCCTGAGCCCTATGCAAATCACACACCGCCTTCTCCAGCCTCTGTATCTATGCCCAGCTGGTATCTGTGGCAGGTGGGGTTCCCTCTGTTGGCTTTGGAGCCCCCTCCCTCTGTCTCTAAACAGGGAGCTTCTTCCTTCTCCCTTCCTTCTTGCCTCTTCTTGCCTATTAAACTCTCTACATCTTGAAAAAAAAAATAGCTGGGTGTGCTAGCTAGTGTGTAGCTATAGTACCAGCTACTCAGAATGCTAAGGCGGGAGAATCACTTGAGCCCAGGAGTTGGAGGCTGCAGTGAGCCATGATCATGCCATTGAACTCCAGCCTGGGAGACAGAATGAGACCTTGTCTCTAAACAAAAAGGAGAGAATGTAAACTCAGCCCCTACTTAACAACAGCATACAAATAAATTCCAAGGTTTTGCATATTTAAATGCAAAAGGCAAAATCATAAAGGTTCCAGAAGGAAACATAAGAGAATATCTTAAGCAAAGATTTATTGAGCAAAACATCACGCACTATTTATAACGGAAAATATTAATGTCATATTAAAGTTGTTTGTCAAAAATTGCTATTAAGATAGTGATAGGCAAGCCATAGAGTGGGAGAAAATGTTTGCAACCCTTAGAATGTATGAAGGGTTCACATCCAGAATATACGAAGAACTCCTACCAAAAATAATAATGAAAACATACTGGCCGGACGCGGTGGCTGACACCTGTAATCCCAGCACTCCCCTGGGTGGAGATTTAAGATGCTAATGAGACATGCCCTGTTTGAATGTATGAACAAGCATGTACAGCAGCTGCATGTGTGCGCCCAGAGGACCACCCAGAACATGCTGCCTGGTAACACCTCTTTCCACCCTCTTGTGAATAACCATGTAACACGCGCATAGGAGTTTCCCCAGTAACAGGCAACAGTGTCTCATGCCTATGAGCAGCCCGCTCTGAGTCCTCTCAGGGTGTAGTCTGTTCCACACTTAACTTTGAGAGTATTCTTTGCAGTAAGTTGCTCTGTGCTGCATCTTCTTTGCTGTGTCTCTTGTTTAAATTCCTTTGAACTAAGAACCCAAGAACTGAGTTTCACAACAGCTGTCAACATAGCCACTTTGAAAAACAGTTTGTCATTTTCTATAATTGGATATATGCATATATTATGGCCCAGGAGTTTCACTTCTCAGTATACAATTGACCCTTGAACAATGCAGAGGTTGGAGGTACTAACTGCCCAGGTGGTTGAAAATCCATGTTTGACTTAACTCCCCAAAAACGTGTCTACTAACACCCTGCTGTTGACCAGAAGCCTTACCAAGGACATAAACAGGCAATTAACATACATTTTGTATGTTTGATGTGTCATATTAATATACTGTTTTCTTACAATAAAGTAAGCTAGAGAAAAAAACATTGAGAAAATCAAAAGGAAGAAACATGTATTTGCTATTCATTAAATGGACTTGGGTCATCATAAAGGGCTTCATCCTTGTCATCTTCATAGTGAGTAGGCAGATGAGGAAGAAGAAGAGGAGAGGTTGGTTTTGCTGTCTTCCAGGTAGCAGAAGTGGAAGAAAATCCATGTAAAAGTGGACCCACATGAGTCAAACCTGTATTACTCAAGGTCAACTGTGTAAACGAAAGGCATCTGCATGAATGCTCCTATCAGCAATGTTCATAATTGCTTAACGGACACTTTCCAAATGTCCATCAAGAGTAGGATGGATAAGTAAACTGTGGTATATTTATACTACCAGATGCTATATAACAACAGATGCAAACTGGTACTTGCAACAATGTGGCTTCACACAATTTTGGTGTTTTGCAAAAGAATCTACTCCAGGCCAGGCATGGTGGCTCATGGCTGTAATCCCAGCACTTGGGAAGGCCAAGGTGGCAGGACCATGAGGTCAGCAGTTTGAGACCATCCTGGCCAACATGGTGAAACCCTATCTCTACTGAAAATACAAAAATTAGCTGGGCATGATGGTGCATGCCTGTTATCCCAGTTATTTGGGAGGCTGAGGCAAGAGAATTGCTTGAAGCCAGGAGGCAGAGGTTGCAGTGAGAGGTGAGATTGCACCACTGCACTCCAGTCTGGCAACAGAGCTAGACTCTATCTCAAAAAAAAAAAGAATCTACTTTAAAATGAGTATACTCTTTATGTTTGTTTTTTATAAAATTCAAAATCAGGCAAAACCAATCTATGATGCTAAAGTCAGTGTTGTGGCTATCTCTGCGGAGAAGGGACAGACTGCGTCTGTGTTGGGGCCCTACAGGCTTTCAGATGCTGGTGATGTTCTCCTTCTTGACCTGGGTGATGGTTACATGAATGTGTTCAATCTGTGATGAATCATCAAACTGTACCCTTGGATTTGTATACTTTTCCATATGTATTATAATTTTAAGTTATTAAAATGAAAAAGAAAAAGCTAGCTATTTTTACCTGAGACAGCTGACATTATTGGCCATAATCTCTTTTTTATAAGAACTTTCAATGCAAAAAAAAAAAAAAATTAAGTCGACATAAAAGTCCATAATCTTACCACCAGGAAATCTCTATTGGCATAGAGAAAATAACAGTAATAAAAGTGAGACGTGCATAAAGCATTCAAATAATGCAAAAATGAGAAGTAAAAGAACTCTGCACAGTCTGTCTCCCAAAGAGAAGCACGTTGACATGAATTGTGATTCCATCCACAAGGACCCTTATGCCTATTGGCCATAGGGCCAGCCCCTACCACACTGAGCTTTCTAGAATTGGCTGGGGATGGTGAAGTCACAGTTTAGGACTGGTGAAAGCAGCAACGCCAACGTCCTGAGGTGTTCAAAGAGTCTCAGGGCTTTTTAGGAGTAAGCTGTCTATCAAGGCCTATCGAGGTCTTGTGAGAAGGTCTTCAAATGAACAATATGGTTATTTGCCTGGCAAAAGTCTTCTGGAATAGTAAATTGTACTAATGAAAATAAGGAACAGTCAAATTATACTAATAAGGACAGTGAGCTTGGGTGGTTTAGACTCTACTCTGTATACTTATGTCATCTCTGTGTATACAGCTGGCCCTCCCTGTCCATGGGTTCTGAATTCATGGATGGATTCGACCAACCATGGATGGAATTTGAATATATTGGAGTCAGGGGAGGAAGTGGGTCTGTACTGAACACGTACAGACTGTTTTACCTTACAACAACTAGCTACGTTGCCTTAACACTGTATGACTTAAAGTATACAGAAGGAGTGTGTGCAGTTGTGTGCAAAATACTCTGCTCTTTGATACCAGGGACTTGAGCATCTGGGGATTTTGGTATCTACTGGTTGAATGGGGGCAGTCCTGGAACCAATCTCAACCAGACATTGAGAAACAATTACGTTTCTATTCTCCTTATTCATATAAACTCTGCACTAATGTGCCCAGGTGAGGGGGAAATGAAGGCATAGAGCCACCTTCTGTACATGCCCCCGAGACTGTGAACACCCAGAGGGGTTGCCCTCACCTAATTTGCACTAAGATTCCATAAAGGCGCTATTACACTCACGTACAATCGATTTTTGCAACACAAAAAGACCTGTACTGTGAGTGGAA